>JAVGWX010000007.1:78528447-78795947 GCA_036924085.1 Ariolimax columbianus | reverse complement strand
ATGTGGTCATACTTAGACAAATATTTCTCAAGATTTAGAGCTTCCTTTGGAGCTTCATTTAAAAAAATAGAACAACTCAAACAACAATAAATGGCACTAACCCAAGGAAAGCGCTAGAGCACGGACTACCACAAAGAAGTGCATTGAGCTGACATGATACCCGTAATAATGAACATCACGCAGAAGAAGCCAAGCAAAGCACACTAGGAGCCTGGAGGGCGCCCGATCCACCTTCATCAGCACGCTCGATATGTGAGGAAAGCTAGCAAATGCCCTCATTAAACATGTCAAGGAGCACAAAAGAGTCAACCTACTCATTGTGTGCATTCACAACATCAACAACCTTCCGTATCTTCATAAATTACATTCCCCCCCCCCCCCCCTTCCCCCACCTTTTTCAATTGAAAGTCCAAAAAACACTGTATGCAGGTGGTCTGCTCACCTGGATAACAGAAACATTTGTTTAAATACAAAAACTTGCATACCTGGCTAATTATTGCCAAAGAAGAACTTAGTAGCTAAGTCGTACTCGCGCAGTACAGCTGCGGTCTCAAATAATCGCATCTATTTCCCTCGCAAACCAGGCGGTTACTCTGATGCGTGTCTATTCGCCACACAGTCGATTAAAATCATAGCTAGGTGTGGATTGCCACATTTTAACCACTATGCTTTTGACGAAGAACCAACTGAGGGTATGTTTTTCTTTTTCCTTGAAAGCATCTTCAATCTCTTGTATAGTTTATGTTAGTTCGTCCTCTTTTTGACCTCTGTTGTTTGAAGTATACTTGTTGGATAATGTCGTTTTTTTTCTCTCCAGGCGCCACATAAGTCTGGTATTTACCAGTTGTTCCATGAGTCTACCTGTGCAGCTAAGCAAGCTGATGGGTCTGTAACCGTCAGCTTTTGTTCTGTCTTTACCATGTTTTAATATAGGATTCATGGTTGCCTTATTCCACATTTACTGCACTGTCTCATCTTTACAGCATGTATTTATGATTTCTAATAGTTATTATTTACTTGTGGGTCCAAAGTTCTTTTAAAATGTTTCTTTTGTAATTTCATTCTTTCTTGGAGATTTATTAAAACTTTTGCTGGGAACATTTTGTCACCATGAGCTCCTCCGCTATAGTTGGCATCTGTCTATTTGATCGTATATATTTTCTCATATCTCCCTTTCATTTTGTTGTTATGTTTGTTTTATCAGTCATGTTGTGTTTTTTAAATAAATACGATTGACATTTTCGTTTCACGCTTTCCTGTTACCATATTACCACTTTCTTCAAGTGTTGGAATTTTGTGTTTTTATTGTTTCCTTGTTCAGATACTCTGCAAGTTCCCATAGTTCTGTATCACTTTTATCGAGGCTGAGGCTCTTGCTTGTTTTCATTCCAACTGTTTCGTGTTGCCTCACTCGCAGTCTGTCTGTACTTTGCTGCGGCTTTCAATAGCTGGATATTACTTTCCAGGGTTTGGCCAACTTCTGTTAATTCTCTGGCAGTCGACAGTTCTTCATGATGTTTTTGCAAATTTTCAGTTTGGTATGTAGCACTTTCTACCTGATGATTGTGTTGCTGCTTTCAGTATGATTTGGCTAAACTTTTCGACCATTTCGTAGCCTTTTTATTTAGTGTGCCGCTGTTCTTGCAGTATATTTGAGTCAGTTTTACAAATTGTTCCCAGTTTGCCATTTTATAATTCCATCGCGACAGAAACTTCTGATCTTATGATGTATATTTGATATTAACAGCCAATTTTATTAGTTTGTAGTCCCTTTCTCCAAGTTGTTCTTGGACTGTTCTGTTGATTTTATATATTAGATCTTCTGATGTAAAGGTTAGGTCAGAACTAGACTTAGTTTTCCCCCGTCTTGACAAAAAAATGTTGTTTGATGGTCTATCTTGTTGATTAGCCTCAAGTAGTTATCTGTATCCAAGTCCTCAACTTTCTCTATTCTTGCATCTGTCTCTTTGTACTATAACCTTTCTGAATGACTGTTAAAGTGTCCAGCTGTAATACAGTAACTCTCCGGTACTTTGATTGTTTCAAAGTCCATGGGTCTCCCGTGTGAGCAGTACATATAGTATACTTTAAGGATTTCCTGTCCTACCACAATGTCTGTTCCTGTTATCTCCGTCCTCTTGTTTGGATTTGAATTGCTTTTCCTTGATACAGGTTGTGTATTATGATCGGTACTTCTACTTTCTGTCCCTCATATCCAGCCTTGATTGTCTGGTATCATCTCACTTGGAACCTATGCTGTTTGTTAAGGAATGTTTCTTCAACACAAAATATATCGGCATTCTCAGCATGGAGTACTGTAACAAGTACAATATTCATTACTCTCTCTGCATTCTAAATACAGAAATTTAGAAGTTTCTCTTTGTTGGGGTTTGGCCATAGTATTTTCTCTTGGTTTTCTTTGGTAGGAGTTCGAGGCCTGGCGTTCCGCCTCCTTTCCTGTGGTTGGCGGGACTCCCCGGATGGAACAAGCCACATCTATGGTAAATATCCACAGTTGTTGGTGTGGGCGTGAGTTAAGTTGCGCTGTATTTTGCAGCTGTACTGCGATATATGCGCCTTTTAACCCGGCAAATCCGCTTTCGGCATAATCTTCTTTTTTTACATTAAATCTTCCAAGACGTTTGCTCCAGTCTACCCGCAAGGCGGCAGGTCGTTTGAAGCCAGTCTTCCTTCTTCTAAGATGTCCTACTTACCAAGCAAGCGAGTCACCTCCACGCGTATTGTATCCTCCGGTAGTATTTGATACACCAGTATCTCCTGAGCAAGGCAACAGTTGGTGATGGAGTCATAGATTTTGCCTCTCCTAGACGAGCTATCTTCTTAAACTTACGAGTCTCATCTACCGACAACATATGTCTGGCTTACTGGTGCCGCCTGAAACTCGCCCGTCGTCCCTTCTCATGTTAGAATAATCAGGTGGGCCAAGAGAAGACCAGAAAGCGAATCTACCTTAGAGACGGCCGGCTAGATGCTGACCCCACCCTCCCTAGTTTGCCGTTGGTAAAGAAAAATATTCCCCTACCACCATATTCGAAACATGCAACACTGGTGAGAAATTTGGATCTCTACTTTTCTCAAAGGCTATTTGAGACGCATGCCGTGGGAAAGTTTGATTGGAGTTAGAGAGCTTGCCCTGCACTCCACCATACATCTATGATATCATTTGCGACCCATTACTAGTAGAAATAATCTTCAATCAATCTATCAAAACTTGCCAGCGCCGTGTAGAGTAGAATTCATTAACAAAAAACATACAAAGTCATGCTGACCTAGTCCAGCTCTGCTCGTATCTTCCTTTCCTAGAATCAAAGCAAGTATGTTAGTGACGCAGATTCTGTCTCTGCATCGCGTCATGCGTCCTCTTGATACTTCAGATGTTTCTGTCTTCGGTGGGTGGGTTGAAGTCACCTTAGCACAACAGAATCATTGAAGCCAGTTTCGGTAATCCGGGAAATAAGGGTAAAGGCTCAGTGTCTTACTCATGAACGGAGTTAAAAGCACATATAGTGCGAACTATATTTTAGGAAAACACAACGACAAGAAACCCTAACCCAATAACGCTACAGAAAGGTACTTCTCCCTTGCCCTGGTCACGCTACAGAAAGGTGCTTCTCCCTTGCCCTGGTCACGCTACACAAAGGTGCTACTCCCTTGCCCTGGTCTCGCTACACTAAGGTGCTGCTCCCTTGCCCTGGTCACGCTACACAAAGGTGCTACTCCCTTGCCCTGGTCTCGCTACACGAAGGTGCTGCTCCCTTGCCCTGGTCACGCTACACAAAGGTGCTGCTCTCTTGCCCTGGTCTCGCTACAGAAAGGGAAAAGTGAACGTTCAACAATCACTATGCTTCACACGGCTCTACTCCCCTGCTACAAAACACATGAGGCCATTCTTCATCTTGGCATTGACTACAAAGAAGCGAAAGTTAATTTAGGGCACCCAGTGGAATAGTTAAGTTATCTTAGCTCTCGATTCGTAAACGTTTGAAGGCAGTAGATCTTATCAAACACAAGTTTTGATATGACTCTCACGAGAGAGAGCAGAACCTTTATCACCTTTAACAATCTTGAATGGGATGTCACAAGATATGTACATCACTTTTGTAATGCTAGAAAGTTGTGTTTAAATTCAGAACTTATTTGCACGACTATTGTTTAAGTAAAAGAAATCACCATATTAAGCAAATATTTGTTTACAAAGCCTGGTTCCACCACCCGCAAAGGACCTTTCATCGACTAGAATCTGTCTCGGTTTCAGCTAAATGGGCGGTTATTTCTTGTTGCCTAGCAATCAGGCGCGATCGTACCACCCACGTCACGATGTGCGCTTTCCGGGAAGCAATTCGGTTCTCCGTACGTTTCCTTAATAATGAACCGCCAGGGGTCTCTGTGAATAAAGAGCAGAACTTAATGTTGAAAATTGAAAACCTGAGTGTGGCTTTCAAAGCCAGTATCAACAGAATCATTTGATAGCTCTCCCTGAAGGGAGATATGAAAGCTTCGAAAACAGTGTCTGTCAGCTCATTCGCTGTACCACCCGCAGATTTGAACTGACATGGTCACGTGATGAGATGGGAAGAACAACAGGCAGGAAATAAGTCTGGGAGTGTAGCGCGCTGTCAGGATGGCGACAAGCAAAGGCGAATGCTCATTCTTGTCATGTCAGAAGCAACGGATAAATAGACAATGAATGGAAGTGTCGGAGAAAGAGACAAGAAAAATAGATGACAGAGGAGATAAGAAAGAAACTGCGATCGAGAGAGATGAGAAATCTTTAGATCAAGGTACCACATATTATAGGTTCTGGAAAGAAAAAATTAGAGCGATGTTTTCTTCAAATATTATACAGTATTCTTGCATGCACACACACACACACACACACACGAACACACACACACACACGAACACACACACACACGAACACACAGACACGAACACACACATACACACACATACATGCATATATATATATATATCATCCGGAAAGTCAATGTAAGAATGGTTGCTTGACAACAGGGTGAATCATATTTGTGGGAGCACATTCTAGGTAGAGGAGAAATGTCGCAGGTTTTAGACTTGCTACTTTCTGCTAGAGTAATCGTCTATTTCACTGCAACATCTTTTTCAAAGAGCCCCTTCACAATAGCGACACACACATACACACGGGACTCAATAGGCAACGATGCCATGAAACAGATCATATGTTGTCAAATTGTAGTTCAGCAACAGATGTTTTCATTAATGGTTCTTTCTGCACTTGGTACGACCATCACGTTCTCCGCGCCCGTTTCCACTCCGATCTCAAACGTGCTACGCCTCAGTGGTTGTTTTCAGCCAGCTTTACATATCGATCCTATCTTTGCTGTCATCCTTGCTGCTAAGATGCAGGTCGAAGCACTCAAAGACAACGTCATTGATACTGACTATGATAACCTGATTCTAACGGTCACATATCTCAAAGGGAGGGGGAATGCCTGCAGTGTCCACCCACACCAGAAATGGTGTTTCCCCTACCACATGAGAGAGACGGCGCAAGATAAGTCTTTCGTCGGCAACCCATATAGCTTTTGGCAGCTTAAGCAAAATCTGCCGTCAAAAATATTAGAATTCACGCAACGGTTTCAGGCAAGCGTCTTCCAGCAGGTGCAGAATCTCGACGCGAACTTCAAATGTGAATTTAGAGACATTGCTAAACACTTCCCAGACGTTCCTTGTCTGAAAGCTCCAGATGGATCCCGCACCACATCGAGGCTGGACATGGAGTCAAACACTGAAAGATTATTAAATTGAAATGTTCAAATCTTCATAGTACTGATCACAGAGTCAGCAGTTAGGCCCTACATCATGTTAAAGATGCTGAACATAGTGGGAAAGAGAGCAAGTATTTAAGTCAATATCTCCAAGACCAACTTACGTGAAACTGTTACATCCTTGTGAGCCAATCATCATCAATGGGTAAAACCTGGAAGACGACGAGGGATATTTACATCTTGGAGCCTCCTCAATGTGCAGAATAAAGTAGAACCCCAAACAACGCCGTGTAGGCTAGGCGGACTGCTCGTACCAATACAGTATCCATTAACACGCTACACATACTGATATATACGGCAGATCAGGACAGCTAGTATCAATATTGTATTCAATAACACGTCACACATGCTGATATATAAGGCAGATCAGGACTGTTCGTATGCCCCCATACTGAAATCTAAGGCAGATAAATCACATTTTGTAAATGAGAATCGTCAAGTGCTATGTATATTCGTCGCTACTCTATCCCGCGTTGACATAGACTTTAAATAAAAAGAGCAAAAGAGAACAGACGGATTCGTGATAAGGGTTTGTAAAAGATATAGTCATAAATAGTGGAAGGGAAAGATAACAAATGTGGAAGTACCGAAATCGGTGTGGATGAGGAGGGAATTGTTGTCTTAATTAGCGTTAAAAAATATAAAGGAGTTTATTCATGCTACGTTAGTGAAGACCACACTACAGGGTAAGGTAGAAGGCAGTCGCCTGAATTGCGAAGTTAGAAGGGGATCAGATATCATCAGGAGATGGTCCGGAATGAGTGTCAGATTGCACCGCCAGAGCAAGATATAGAGTATGCTGGTGAAATTGCAACCGATCTTCGTTGTGGTGTGGAGATGGCACCTGGACTGACCAGTCGACCATCGTTGTGGAGATGGCACCTGGACTGACCAGCCGACCATCGTTGTGGAGATGGCACCTGGACTGACCAGCCGACCATCGTTGTGGAGATGGCACCTGGACCAGCCGACCATCGTTGTGGAGAGGGAACCTTGACCAGCCGATCATCGTGGTGGAGATGGCACCTGGATTCACCAGCCGATCATCGTTGTGGAGATGGCATCTGAACTGACCAGCCGATCTTCGTTGTAGAGATGGCACCTGAACTGACTAGCCGATCTTCGTTGTGGAAATGTCCCCTGGACCAGCTGATCATCGATGTGGAGATGGCACCTGAACTGACCAGCCGATCTTCGTTGTGGAGATGGCACCTGAATTGACCAGCCGATCTTCGTTGTGGAGATGGCACCTGGACTGACTAGCCGATCTTCGTTGTGGAGATGTCCCCTGGACCAGCTGATCATCGTTGTGGAGATGGCCCCTGAACTGACCAGCCGATCTTCGTTGTGGAGATGGCACCTGAACTGACCAGCCGATCTTCGTTGTGGAGATGGCACCTGAACTGACTAGCCGATCTTCGTTGTGGAGATGTCCCCTGGACCAGCTGATCATCGTTGTGGAGATGGCACCTGACCAGCCGATCTTCGTTGTGGAGATGGCACCTGAACTGACCAGCCGATCTTCGTTGTGGAGATGGCACCTGAACTGACTAGCCGATCTTCGTTGTGGAGATGTCCCCTGGACCAGCTGATCATCGTTGTGGAGATGGCACCTGAACTGACCAGCCGATCTTCGTTGTGGAGATGGCACCTGAACTGACCAGCCGATCTTCGTTGTGGAGATGGCACCTGAACTGACTAGCCGATCTTCGTTGTAGAGATGGCACCTGGACTGAACTGAACTTCTGCCTCAGCGGAATGTAGTTTGATCTTTCTCTATGACCTTCTCGCCGAGTGGTTAAAGCTTGTTTAGTATGTCTTGATCATTATGTCTCATGTATGGCTTGTCTTGATCATTATGTGACATGTATGGCTTGTCTTGATCATTATGTGACATGTATGGCTTGTCTTGATCATTATGTGACATGCATGGCTTGTCTTGATCATTATGTGACATGTATGGCTTGTCTTGATCATTATGTCTCATGTATGGCTTGTCTTGATCATTATGTGACATGCATGGCTTGTCTTGATCATTATGTGACATGCATGGCTTGTCTTGATCATTATGTGACATGCATGGCGAATCAGAATATAGTTCTTTGATCGGTACATTGTTGTTTGGTTTTTGTTTTTGGAATAGCTCTTCTTCTTCTTCTTCTGCGTTCGTTCTCAATCTTCCGATACCAAGCCCTGAACAGGACCTTGCAAGTATCGGGGTGTATTCTGGAGAACGGAATGCGTTGTGTCGCTAGTTTACAGCTTGATTGCGACATTTGGACTCTTCGGTCCGACACATCCGTCATCGGCAGTTTAGAATAGTGACAATGAGAGATCGTGACCATATGAATGTCCCTGTGCTTGTCTGCCTGGTTGTATTATAATGTATGGTTAGAATGTCTATTAAAAGTACTCCACCATATTTAATTAATTCCCCTAGAATGTTGTTTTTACTTGCAGTTGTTGCAGTTCTAATCCCTGTCATTGTTCTATCGACTTCACTTTATAATATTGGTTGATTATTGTTCTTGCATATGAGTTTATTATCGTTCTCTGATGTTTTTGGACATTTCAGCACATTTGGATCGTCTGTGATTTCATTATTATACATTTCTCAGTATCACTCAGTCCATCTGTTCAGAATATCCGCCTTTGCAGATAGAATGTTTCATCTACATCTCTGATTGTTATTTTTGTATTTTATCCAACGTTGACATGTAAAGATTTCCAGAAACCCAATTTTGTGCCACGCTTACTTCAATATCTGTGTACTCTTTTGAAATCATCTGTCTTTTGTATCTCTCCTTTCGTGTTTGCATCTTTGCATGCACATGCAAACTCTTCTCTAATCATTTGCCATTTGAGGATTTCTCTTCTTCTATCAAACAGTGCTAGTTTTGTAAATGTTACATAGGGTTTTATCTTACTTTACAGCTGTTCTAGTACATAGTTGGCTTATTTGTCAATGTATCTAATCCAAGATCAGATGTAGTCAGTGACGTTAATTTGTATCTTATCTGGTATTTCTACCTGTATTTATGTGCAACAGCTGGATCACCTAGTTGGTAAATGTTGAATTTTGTGTTGAGGTTTTTGAATTTTTTCACTTTTTCAGTTTTATCCAAACGTTTGACATCAATAGATAAGGGCCACTGTCACTGCCATCATCTGGACTCCTCATCCTAATGCACAACCTGCTACCAGCTTTAGAAACACAAATCCAATAAGGACACACATATATAGCAGGAGCAGATATTGTGTTAGGACAGGAGGACACAGAAATAGCAGGAGCAGATATTGTGTTAGGACAGGAGGACACAGAAATAGCAAGAGCAGATATTGTGTTAGGACAGGAGGACACAGAAATAGCAAAATCAGATATTGTATTAGGACAGGAGCACACAAATAGCAAAAGCAGATTTTGTGCTAGGACAGGAGGACACAGAAATAGAAGTAGCAGACATTGTGTTAGGACAGGGGGACACAGAAATAGCAGGAGCAGATATTGTGTTAGGACAGGGGACACAAATAGCAAGAGCAGACATTGTGTTAGGACAGGAGGACACAGAAATAGCAGGAGCAGATATTGTGTTAGAATAGGGGACACAAATAGCAAGAGCAGACATTGTGTTAGGACAGGGGGACACAAATAGCAAGAGCAGACATTGTGTTAGGACAGGGGGACACAAATAGCAAGAGCAGATATTGTGTTAGGACAGGAGGACACATAAATAGCAGGAACAGGCATTGTGTTAGGACAGGAGGACACAGCAATAGCAGGAGCAGATATTGTGTTAGGACAGGAGGACACAGAAATAGCAGGAGCAGACATTGTGTTAGGACAGGAGGACACATAAATAGCAAAAGCAGATTTTGTGCTAGGACAGGAGGACACAGAAATAGAAGTAGCAGATATTCTGTTATGACAGGAGGACACAGAAATAGCAAGAGCAGATATTGTGTTAGGACAGGAGGACACAGAAATAGCAAAATCAGATATTGTTTTAGGACAGGAGGACACAAATAGCAAAAGCAGATTTTGTGCTAGGACAGGAGGACACAGAAATAGAAGTAGCAGACATTGTGTTAGGACAGGGGGACACAGAAATAGCAGGAGCAGATATTGTGTTAGAATAGGGGACACAAATAGCAAGAGCAGACATTGTGTTAGGACAGGGGGACACAAATAGCAAGAGCAGACATTGTGTTAGGACAGGGGGACACAAATAGCAAGAGCAGATATTGTGTTAGGACAGGAGGACACAGAAATAGCAGGAACAGGCATTGTGTTAGGACAGGAGGACACAGCAATAGCAGGAGCAGATATTGTGTTAGGACAGGAGGACACAGAAATAGCAGGAGCAGACATTGTGTTAGGACAAGAAACCCTTGAAGCATATGATATGAACTGCCCACCAAGAAGATTCATGGAATTGAAAACAGCGGAAGTATCAGAGGTCATTGTATTATGGTTAGAGGCGTTAGCAATCATTCAGAAAAGTGAGAGTACAAGAGACAGATACAGGAGGTGGAGAAGTTGGAGACTTGTAGGTAGATATCAACTTGCAATTAATCAACCAAGTTGAAGATCAACCAGCCTTTAGTTCAAGGTCGTGTCGTGGAACACAACATCAACTCCAGTCATTACAACAGACGATCTAACATATAAAATACACAGAACAGTACAAGAACAGATGGGAAGAAGCGACTACAAACGCATGAAATTGGCTGCTAGTCTTAGATACACATCATAAGATCAGAAACTTCTGTCACAATGGCACTTTGAAAAGACAAACTGGAAACAATTTACGTTACTAACCCAGAAGTATTTGCAAGAATATCAGCACACTAAAGTGGTCAAAATAGTAGAAATATTTAACAGAGTTATACGGAAAACAACAGCGGAAACAGTTCCCATATGAGCTAGAAGACCTACAGAAACTTCAGGAAGAATTAGTTGACCAAACTCTAGAAAGTAATATGTAACTAAAAAAAGATCCAGCGAAGTACAGAAACACTTATGCATGTGGTAACAAGAAACAGGTGGCAGAACACAGAGCGCCGTGACCTAGATTAAAAACGGTTCAAAACTATGGAAACTTGCAAAGTTACTGAACAATGAAACTATCAAAACTATGGAAACTTGCAAAGTTACTGAACAATGAAACTATCAAAACTATGGAAACTTGCAAAGTTACTGAACAATGAAACTATCAAAACTATGGAAACTTGCAAAGTTACTGAACAATGAAACTTTCAAAACTATGGAAACTTGCAAAGTTACTAAACAATAAAACCATCAAAACATCAAATTTCACATCTGGTAAAAGGAAAGTATATAACAAAAATATATTTAGGAAATTAAAACATTATTAGCAAAACAAACATAACACGAGAAAATAAAGAGTGATGTAACAACATAGGGAATAAAATACCGCTTAGGGTCTAGACATCGCTAAACGCTGATGATCTAACTTTATAGGTAACTGAAGGTAACATCAAAATTGCAAATGATAGGATGCCAGAAGCCCTACAAAAGCCCTACAAAGATTAGATCATTGGACTCAGAAACCACTCGTGAACATTAATGAGGAAAAAAAACAGTATACACAATTTATACACTTTCAAATAAGCCAAACAGAATCACACTGAAACTAAATGGACGTGAACTACCAGAAGAAATGAACCTTCACAATTCAAACCCAGTAGCTTTGAAATCAACACCGATAAAATAAATGAGAAAAATAACAAAACTACAACCCCTTAATGACAGAAGAGATTACAGAGGACTATAGCTGGCAGAAAAATTGTAATGGCCCCTACTGATGGATGGATATGGCAAAAGCTGACTCCGGAAAAGCAGCGCTGATCAAAAAGCGAAAGATACTAGCATTCTTTATGTTTAAAACGCACAGATAAATGCAGGGTCCGTGATGTCAATCAAGCACATTTTCACCTTGGAGAACACGCTTCCAAGAACTGATAAGCACCATACGAGAAGTCATGAGACTTGGAGTCCTTGTATTCATACAGGCATGTTAATGTCTGTTGCCTGGTAGCCGAAGGCTATCGGATAGTCGCAGTAGGTATGGTATATTTTAAAACTTCATACTGCTTACTAGGCCTGGGCAAAGCTACAAACATGGGTAAATTATTCATTTTAATTTTTAATTTTGCCCTGGCAGCGGCCATTAAGCCTACCCATTTTCGACTTTTAACTGCCAAGCAATTTTTAACATACTCGATACTGAACAAGGGAGTTCGATCTCACTACCCAGCGATCATGGACATTTATTACCGTGCTCGACATTGAACAAGGGAGTTCGATATCACTACACAGCGATCATGGACATTTGTTACCGTGCTCGACACTGAACAAAAGGGAGTTCGATCTCACTACCCAGAGATCATGGACATTTGTTACCGTGCTCGACACTGAACACGGGAGTTCGATCTCACTGCCCAGCGATCATGGACATTTATTACCGTGCTCGACATTGAACAAGCGAGTTCGATCTCACTACCCAGCGATCATGGACATTTATTACTGTGCTCGACATTGAACAAGGGAGTTCGATCTCACTACCCAGCGATCACATAAATTTTTGTCAGAAGATCCACGTTAAACAATCTCAGACTTCACCATTATTCGAATCCGCGACTTCTGTCACCCGAGAAGGACAACTTACCTCGAGACGACTGAGAATGGCAGCTCCAAAACCAGAAATAGAGAGAAAATATGTAGAATATATTCAAGCTACATACCCAGCCTCATAATTGGTCTGCTTATACACGGATAGATTAGATCTGTGAAAACTGAAGAAGGAGGCTTTCAAGCAAAATTAAATAATGGATAGCAAATCCACATCTCAATTACCACTGGACAATTCATAAACGTCTCAGATCTGATGCTGATGCACTTAGAAACAGCTGCAATAGCCGTTGTAGAAGACAAGAACCATGTCAAAAACAAGACAGTTTTTCTTACAGATTCCCTATCAGTCATAATGGCCCTAAAAAAACAATTAATTTGGACAGTTGCCCAAAGAACCCCTTTATATCAAAGGTAATTTGAACAGAGGGAAAATTGAGTTGATCCCTGCACTCTGTAAGATACACGGAAATGAGGATGCAGACTAGCCAGACGGGGGAAGGGAAGAGGGAGAATTTAACTGCATAGACAAGTAGCACAGAAAACAACCAGAATCTGATAGGCCAAAAGCATACTTCTCGTTGGCAGGAAGAGATCAATTGACAATATTCAGATTTGCGAACAAGCCACAGGAGAGATCAACAGTTTAAAAAAAATCAAAATAATGTTAAAGAAACAAACGGTGGAACATTGTCTACATGTCTGTCGGATTGACGGGAAGAGCAGAGGGACTACGTGACTCACTCCAGTCCAATAGGAAGAACAATTGTATTGCGATGGAAGAAAACTGAGGAGGTCATCCAATCTTAGGAGTGAAGTATTTGCGATTATGGTAGAGCGAACGACCAAGAAGACCAAGATGTCTCGTCCTTCTGGAAAGACTAGCTCCTATAGGAGATGGTAACTCAGCTATAAGCCATCTGCTGCCTTGCACATGAGAGACTGTCGTATTAAAGGTTTCTGAAGACCGTATAGGTCAGCTAATGAAAGTCCAAGGTTAGAGAGAGTTAATTCAAAATTACACAAGGCTGTCACTGGATTTCTCAAACAAACTCTCCTGCCTCAGAATCGCCAACAGGGCTAGAACGACAGACCTGAATTAAGAAATGCAGAGGAAAGAGAGGAGGGAAACAAACCCAGACAAGAGCAAAACTAACTACCAGAATAGCACAAAACCATGATCTGTCCTCTGGCATCGTCCTGCCCCACTCAAGACTAACCCGCTGAGCAAGAAAGACGTCGAACGGCTGAAACGACAAGGGAAGAAATAGTCTTAGTCCCCTAGAGTCCAGCAAAGACCAGCACGATATCACAGGTGTCCTCAAATTAGGAATCACATCAGGTGGGGTTGGCTTCATCGTTGCACCACAAAGTCCCCCACGTTTGCGACGTCCGCTTGATCAATCATCTACTCTCAGTACTAGAGCTATCCATTAACGCTAGATTCAACATTTCAATCGCGCAAGTGCACGCCCCAAGTGCAGAAGAAAATTAGAGGGAACACGAGGATTTCGACGACCGGCTCATCGATACACTCCAAGAATGCCACACCCACTAGGTTTTATCGGATACCTCCAAGCCCGAATTGAACCCAGAAGGAACAGTGAAAGACACAGCGGATCACATTCCGCAGGAAGGCGAAACGAGATAGGAGACAAACTGGTAACTTTCTACGAGACACATCACTTCTACCATGTCAAAAGTTTCTTCGAAAAGCCATGTCTGGAACGATGGACACATGTCAGCCCAAACGGTTAGCACCGCCACAAACTAAGACCACTCTAACTGTCGAATACCCACGGACGTTGGAGTAGTGCACGTCTCAGATTGGACCGAAACGAGGCACGAAATAACCAAAATCGGTACAGAAGGCCACCCGATTCCAAGCTAAATATAACCTCTCCTAGAACGCTCGCGGGGCAAAACACATTTAGGGCAACAGAAAACCTAAATGAGGACTACTAAAACCTCATCAGTACCATCATAAACATACAAAATGCCAGCCAAACTCCGGCACCAAACCACATAACAAGCCGCATCTCCCCGACCACCAAGAACATCAGTACCATGATAAACATACAAAATGCCAGCCAAACTCCGGCACCAAACCACATAACAAGCCGCATCTCACCGACCACCAAGAACATTCTCGATCAGCGCCACAAAAAGGGACAGAACCCCAGCAAACATCAAGGTGTTCAATACGCTCATCAAACTGTGTCGGTAAAAGATCGAGGAAGACCGCACCAGTTTCTCCAGACGAAGAGTACTTGCAGCCTGAGAATAACGTAGAGGCATCAAGCAAATCACTCGCTCTATCGTGTAGCATCAGAACGTGATCCTATATCTTAAAACAGTAGACCAAAAGAGAGTGGCCTCACATCTGCAGATATAAATAGTCATCGGCAGCTTCTACAAGATCGTATTCGTCATCGCTTCCTCTGCCCATCTCATCAACCAAATCATCTGCACTTCCCTCACTACTCACAACCTTCTTGCTCTCAGAGATCCGAAGTGCTATTGAAAGTATGACCTCTGGCAAGTCCGCGGGCAAAGACGGAATCACGGTAGAGAAACTAACCGGATGTGACCACCCACTCTATGCAGAACTTGCACAACGATTTACACGTTTTCTAGAAGAGAAGGACATCCCATCCGACTGGCGAGAGTCGAAGACTGTCTTAAAAGAAAAGAGACAAATAGGACTTGACTAACTAGTGCCCTATCACTCTCCTCTCAGTACTGTACAGAGTATTCACCAGATGTCTCCTGACTAGGATCCGCAACACCATCAGGAAGCCCAAAACATAGAGCAAGCTGGGTTAAGGCGCACTTACAGCATACTGGACCACATAACCACGTATTGCCATTTGTTTGATGTAGCAAAAGACAACCACACATAGTGTTGACATTCATCGACTACAAAAAAGGTATTTGACTCGGTCGAACAAGAATGTGTGTGGAAAGCTCTGGAAGAGCAGGAAGTCGAAGCTAGCTACACGGACATGTTGAAACGTTGCTATGATGGATGCACAACCGTCATTCGTCCATTCACAGGACCGATCACTATCTACACGAAGAAAGGTATAGGACAGGGCGATCCCATCTCGCCCAACCGTTGCCCTGCATGTCTAGTCGATGATTAAACTTACGACTGGAGGAGGTCCAACATCGACATAAAAGCGCGATTACTCAACCATCTAAGATTTGCTGAGGATATCGCACTTATCACGGGAACCCCCACCGAAGCGACACAAATGCTAGCATCGCTGGAAGCGGAGGGCAAGAAAGCGGGCCTCACCATAAATACAGACAAAACGTTTTGCGGAGCCCAACACCGTGTCCATAATCGATATACCATTAGAGGCTGTCGACGATTGCATCTACCTCGGTCGCCTCCTTAACATGGAAAATAACATGGCCTGAGGTTGCCAGGCGCCGTCGAGCAGGCTGGGCATTCTTCAACTCGATAAAGGCAGCTACAAACTCCAGGCGAGACACCAGACTGCGAGCTGACATATTCGACTCAGTGGTCCTACCGGCGCTATACTATGAAAGTAAAACCTGGTCTCTGACAAAAGCCATGAAGAACCAGCTAAGGACAACACATGCCTGGCTTGAGCACCGTCTTGTGGGCCTATCACCTACGCAACAGCGCCAGGTGGGCTTACACAACAATTACATCCGGCTATTGTCACACGTCAATGATGCCATACATCATGCCAACAACTCCAAGCACCGCTGAGCTGGTCATGTAGTCAGAAGTAAAGTCTAACACTGGAGCACAGCAATCACTCTGGGGTTTCCCGCGCGGCAAAAAATGACGACCTGGCATACCCCCCACTAGATGGTAAGATTCGCTCGAGCTGAACAACACTGCCGATCCGGAACCAAACAAGTTAGCCATCCCCTGGACAGCCCTTGCCCGAGACAGAATCGACTGGAAACCGAGATGAGACCAGCACAAAACAAAAAAACATAGCACGGCTCGAGTGCAACCCGCTAATCAGAGAAATGCAGCCGTCTACTACAAGAGTTGGGACCTGCACAAGAGCTAACGAAACATATTGCTAATATTGAATGAATTGCCTGTTCTTAGATGTTAATTTTGTAACTACAAGAGAGACATATTGCAAATATTCAATGCCTATTTTTAGATGTTAATTGTGTTTCTATTAGGGAAATATATTGCAAATATTCAATGCCTGTCTTTAGATGCTGATGTTGTTACCATAAGAGAGAAATATCGCAAATATTAAATGCCTATTTTTAGATTCTGATACTGTTACGATAAGGGAAACACATTGCAAATATTCAATTCCCGTTGACACTATCACTGATATGAAGAACTAGCAATCCTGGGAGCGCACAGATCTGAGAGGACTAATGGTTTCTTGTGTACCGGATTTGCCTTTTATTCAACTCAGTTTCTCGCCCGAGTTTAGCCAGCTTAAATGCGTTATCATTTAGAGAAGGCAGGACAGAAAGAAAGGGAACTCGTCATCTCACTTTATAAAAAGTGGAGACCTCGAATTATAGTGTGACGCTTCATCCACGACAGCAGTTTTTCTATGGAAATACCTTGACCTTTAAGGCTCATGAGCGTGAAGATATTGCTACAGTTAGCATTTTTGCAGGACGTCTATGGGAGAGCACACTATGTACTATTTATGTATCGGATTACCTAGCTCGTTATTCTAACTATACAATATATAATTTAAACATTCACATGTTTTTTTGCTGTACTTTATTATGCCCTTGTTGCGCACACTGTGGCCAGATGAGAAGATCAGAATAAAGGTTGCGTAGATGACAAACATACTTAATTGTCTTTCCTATTATGATTTACTAGTTCCAGTAATGGTTTTTTATAATACGTTCACTTACATTACTGACGTCCACTGAGAGGATTATAAGAGCTGGAGAAAAAGGGCGCTTGATCCTGTAGTCGCCAGGCATTGTGCAGACTATGAATTTTTTTATTTTTTTTTACCTTAGAAACAAATATGTGCCTTATCAGAGATTTTAACAATTTCTTGTGGTCACAGACCGACATACCAGCCGTTCGGCCAATACCTCTTCGAGTAATGGTATCACTTTCAAACAACGCGAGGCTTGCTCCCATTATCACACGGTGAGCTCAATATCAATACGATTGATATGGCAAAGCAAGATCAGTTATCACACGAAAACGAACAGCAAAAGGTATAATAGGACACATTAATAAGCACAAAAGCTATTCTAATCACACTACTATAGAACAAGCGTTCAATTCCCCTTATATTCAACAGAAGCTATTGCTCTTCACTGCTGTTGTTAATACAGTTGATTTCAATGAAGCAAGCAATGTTTACACGTTTAAATTGTCTTTACTCTTTAAATGAGTGATACTAATGGTGGTGGTAATCTCTTGTTTTGTTGTCAGTGCACAATGTCCCGGTGCATCAATACAACTAAGATGACTTCCACTCTGCTAGTTTTCCTATTTATAACATCGACGATTGCGAAACATACATGTTTATTTGTGATGGTTTTTCTTCGGCCCATTATATGATTAAAATGTATGAGAACATCACAAATGAAACAATATATCACATTTACATTTGTGAAACTAAGCCTAGTAATTATCTCGTTTATGCCTGTTTTAGAATAATAGCCTTTAGCAATGAGAAAAGCAGACCACTGTTTCAACACGCGGCTGTGTGTTGCTTAAATGTGTCATATGGTGTCGACAGTTGTCACATTATTAATTCAGCTTATGGTCGCGGTCGGTCAAAATTGTGCATTCGGTCACATGACAACAAAACCTATGCATGCGGTGAAGCATGTACAGATAAATAAAATATAATTAAATAGAATACCTTTCACTGCTGTCACAGAGCGAGGTTTGATGGCGCTGAACAAACCTGTATAACATTTAAGGCAGTTGTTGTCTGCACACAGAAGACTAATCACACATATAAACAAAATAATGGCGACGACCACAAGAACAAATATATTTGAAACACTCGGAAAAAATTAACCAGACAAATTATACGCTAGACGTGCAAAGCCGACAAATCTCGGAATATGGCTTAGTATTGTTGAAGTCATCGGTAGTTTTCACACTGGACGTCTGAGATCAGTCAAAGAATATGGCTTAGTATTGTTGAAGTCATCGGTAGCTTACACACTAGACGTCTGAGATCAGTCAAAGAATATGGCTTAGTATTGTTGAAACATCGGTCGGTAGCTTTCACACTGGACGTCTGCGACCAGTCAAAGAATATGGTTTAATACTGTTTAACTCATTGGTAGCTTGCACACTATACGTGTGAGACCTGTCCTATAATATAATGTTGGCTTGAACGTATCGGTAGCTTATTACTGTGAAACATTTCTTACAAATTAAAAAATAAACATTGCTTTATAGATCCAACGTCTCCAGTCAGTCGATAGGTTTGCATGCCTAGGCAGTACCCTCACAAGAGAAGCCAATATAGACAGTGAGGTCAAGAACAGGACTGCAAAGGCGAGTCGTTCATTTTGGAGTCTCCAAGCAAACTTCTGGAACCTAGAAGACATCAGTGTCGCCACAAAGATCAAATTCTATCGAACTGTGGTATTATCCATTCTGCTGCATGTCTATGAGACATGGACAGTGTGTAGCAGACATGCCAGACAGCAATTGTTTTCACTTGAGCTGTCTGAGTAGAGTGCTCAGGATCAGGTGGACAAAGTGCCAAACTCTGAAATTCTTAACAATACTAACATGTTGAGCATCCATGAACTTCTGAAATTGACTCAGATAAGATGGACGTGGCATGTTCATAAGCCAGATGAGCGTATCTCTAGCCGTTATACTGTCAGCTCAAAATAGGCAGACGCTCACCAGGCGAGCATAAGAAGCCCTTCAGAGACGCATTGAAAGTGTATCTTACAAGGGGATTGTCATAAATCTTTACCCTGACTATGAAGGAGCAGAAGGAAAAAGTTGATATTTAGCACATATGTAGCGCATTCAATTTGTACTAGACTTGAGAAGTATGAATTTCCCTGCTCGACGAGTTTACTCGGAATGGCGCATGGCGCAACACACCTTATTGACCGGATCTGCTACTCTTAAAGTTTATCTGAACAATGTAAATCAGAGGCTAGAACTGTGATATAATTCTTGATGTTGCAGGGGAAAACACCTACAGAAATACACAGAGAGATGGAGTCAGTGTTTGGGGAATTATGTCCTTCGTATGCATCTGTAGAATACTGGTGTAGGCAATTTAAGTGTGGCTGTTCTCGTGTTGCTGATCTTCCAAGATCAGGAAGACCATCCTCAGAGTGCAGCGATGAAAATGCTGCAAGAGTGAAGATAATCATTGACCAGGATAGGAAAATGACAGTTTGCAGAGATATCTAGGTCAGCAGAACTGAATGAAAGTACAGGTTTTAGAATTCTACACAACAGACTGACATGAGAAAAGTGTGTGCCCGCTGGGACCGGGTCTGCTGACATGTGAACAGAAACAAAAGAGGGTTGATTGCTGTGGCCAGTTGCTCAAAATGTGTGGGTCGAAAAACATGTTGCTGACCATGGTGACAGTAGATGAGACTTGGGTTCACCATTATGACCGAGAGTCCAAAATTTCCAGCATGCGGTGGAAAACCCTGGGCTCTCCAACACATGTTAGGTCAAAAGCACAGAAATCTACAAGAAAAGTGATGCTGACTGTTTTTTGGGACGTTAAAGGTGTCATATTGAAAGATTACAGGCCTCATGGCAACACGGTTAATAGTCTCATTTATTGCTGTATCAATTTCACATCGATAACATTGCTAGATCCATATTTAACTAATTTGATAACTGATGCGTGTTCGAATTAAAGTTAAGGTGTGATCCTGATTGTGACCCGAGATGACTTGCGCCACCATCAGAGTGTTCCTTTAGAAGATACTTCTTCTTCTTCTTCGTTCATCCTCAGATCAAGGTTCCGGTTTCTCTTACAAAGGATACTGTTGTTTGTAAGGCTTTTTCATCTCCATACAGCTTTTGTCTCATATCTGTCTCACGAGGCCAGCATTGTTCTCTCTTTTCCTGCGTAAGCATGCAGCTTTGCAGGATGTTCCACTGTCACGATATGCCGCTCCACATGGGCACCTGTCATCTGTACCAATCCTCATTTTGTTGTAAAGATGACCCTTGAGTCTGTTATACCCAGTTCACAGTCTAAAGATAATGATTTGCTCTTCTTTAGTTAAGTTATAGTAGCTGTCTTCTTTTCGGAAGTCGGGGTGTTGATCATACAATACGTGCTAGTTGTCATGGAGGAGCATGTTGCTGTTCATGTTGGGATGCTCTATTGTTTTCTGTCATGTTGAGATGCTCTATTGTTTTCTGTCATGTTGGGATGCTCTATTGTTTTCTGTCATGTTGGGATGCTCTATTGTTTTATGTCATGTTGGGATGCTCTATTGTTTTCTGTCATGTTGGGATGCTCTATTGTTTTCTGTCATCTTGTTTCTAGCTCTAACTCTACTCTCTGTGAATCAACACTGAGGTTGGTCTCCTGCACAAGCCTTTATTAATGAGTTATATCTCTGTATTTCTCTCTCTCTCTCTCTCTCAATATCTCTTTCTCTCTATTTCTGTTTCTCTCTCTTTCTTTCTCTTTCTATTTCTCTATATCTTTCTCTCACTCTTTTTCTTCTATCTCTTTCTCTATTTCTTGTTTTCTCGTTATCTCTCTTTGTTCTCTTTCTCTCCCTCTCTTTCTTTCTCTCTCTCTTTCTCTCTCTCTCTTTCTCTCTCTCTCTCTCTCTCCCTCTCTCTTGATCTCAAAAATAGATTTCGGGAGGGCTACCAAACAGGCCTGAAAAACATTATGCAACTACGCTTGTTGTCCCAAAGCAAGGTCACGGAGGATCATGAGGCGAGCTTCGATTCAGCTTTTAACCAACAAGTTTCCACTCAAGTTTTTATCACGTCTGTAGACCACCAGAGGAGGATCGGCAGATACGTGTCCGCGGGATCGGAATGAAGAATAGGGAGATAACATTTTCGTAACTGGCATACCGTGACTGACACGTACCTGGCCACTTCCTGGTAATGCCTGCCAACTCAAACCGTATTCTAGCGTTGTCATAAATCATGTCTTGGTTTTTGTTGTGGATTGGTAGTTGTTCTTTGTCTCTGATAGAGATCTTGTGGCCATAACAAGGGATTCGTTTTGTTAGTTGTTTGGTAATGTCATTGAGTCATTATATGTTTCTATTTACTTTAGACCTTCTGTGACTCCGCAGCTTCAATCTATTAATTTTTAAGATAAAGAAAAAGAAATAAAATTAATGGAGTGGAAGCAAATAGAAAATAAAGAAAGATAACAAGAGGAAGAAGAAAATAAAGGCGATGCAGAAAAAGAAGAAGAGAAGATGAAGGAAAGAAAGACTATGATATAGATCACCATTTTCGAATGTGCTGTCCCCATACAACAACAATCGGACAGACAGATCTGATCATCCACTTTCTGGTAATGGCTGTTTTTTAAACATTTTATGTTCTTGGTCTCTGCTGATTGGTTAATGCGTTTATGTGAACGTAGTCCAGTAGGCAACAGTGAGGTCGTCAAGAAGTGTTCAAGGGAATATACTAGATTTTAGCTTTTCATTATGAGCCGTGGACAATTCTTCCTCGCTGTATTTTCTTCCTTGTCAGTTATTTATGCATCAATTAACCGTTGGGTCAGCTGGAGCGTGTCGATACTTATTGCCCTTTTCGTGTCTGTTGTAATATGTCAGACATCACGTTTCTAATGTTCCGCCATCTGGATTGCCTTGTCGTTTCTCCTCAACCTGTCATCTGTATAGAAAGGTTTCAGCAAATCATCACGTCGTCTGTGTCTTGTGTTGCTTCACAGTCGCATCACGTATCATAATGATAATAATAATAAAGTTCGCTTAGGCGTCTGAGGCCCGTTGCGTCGGTCACGCACATCCATGACATACAGCTGTGGTGTGGTTTCAGGTCTCGTCCAGTAGAGAAGTTGCTATTGCTGGAGCCATTCTGCTCGAGGACGACCTCTTCTGCGCCTCTAGACGGTTGGGGGAAGACTTTTGGCTCTGAGGAACGACTTGTGAAGTATCTTGTGAGCAGGGGTTCCCTGGTCCAGCCGTACAACATGACCGAACAGAGAAGCCCGGCACCGGTCCAGTTTTCTGAGATTGGATGGAGACCTGTTTTAGCAGAGACCTCCACGTTGCGGATGTAGTCATGCCATTGGATGCCCAGAATAAGCAGCTGGTTCCGCACGTGAAAGACTTCCAGTCTCGACATGGCATGTTTTAGCTATGTCCGGGTTTCGGAGCAGGACTGTTAAATGCGTATTTTTTTCCCAAGGGAGATCTTGCCCTTACTCCACACGCGTAGGAGGTCGTGCATAGCGGACTCAGCTAGTCAGATCCGCCTTGACATGCCTGAACAGCTGCGTCCTTCGGATGATATCTTGCTACTGAGATAGATGAATTTGTTGGTGCCCACCGCAGTGTGACCTTGAGTTTCAATATCTTGAGGTCATCATCATCATAGGCGTCTCAGTCTCTATAGACCATGCGCGTGGCGCTCTGTAAGTTTTGTCCAGCTTTGTCTCCTGTATTTCTAGACTGTCTGCTACTGCTGTATAGGCTGGACAGCAGAGACTGAGGTATAATGTATTCAATAAGCTGAAGATAGGTGCTACTGATGAATGCACCTGTAGTACATGGAAATTGACTACCTGAACGTCTGCTGCAAAATTGCCCGACATACGAGGACCAGAGAAAGCACATGTGGCCATCACCAGTGCCAACACTAGACAAGCTCTATGGCAGTATCGACAGCCTCCGGATGACAGCTGCTTTCTCCGAACAAATTCAAGTTGACGTTTGACAGCGTACGAAAAAGAAGAAGAAGGAGAAGAAGAAGAAGAAGAAGAAGAAGAAGAAGAAGAAGAAGAAGAAGGAGAAGAAGAAGAAGAAGAAGAAGAGGAAGAAGAAGAAGAAGAAGAAGAAGAAGAAGATAAAGAAGAAGAAGTAAAACTCCTGAAGAACGGGGATTTTTTGCTCTGTTGCCGACTGCTCACTTTTATTCGTTAACCCTGGAACCCTTGTGAATACCAAAATACTTACATTTTTAAGTGCTAAGGAAAAAAAGAGTAAACACACCAATAGCAGAATTAGTACGATCACTTCTTAATATTACTTTACATTTAGTGTACTACTTTAGTGTCCAGGGATAGAGGTAGCGCAATGTCTTCAAAGTAGTCAGTCAAAAATGGGTTTGTCATGAATCTGTTTACGTAATAACATACAATACATAGATACATACATACACAACGCAACGCAACGCAACGCAACACAACACAACACAACACAACACAACACAACACAACACAACACAACACAACATAACATAACATTGCATTATATTACATTGCATTACATACATACATACATACATACATACATACATACATACATACATACATACATACATACATACATACATACATACATACATACATACATACATACATACATACATACATACATACATACATACATACATACGTACGTACGTACGTACATACATGCATGTGACTAAAGGACTATATATATAGGCCAAATATGTCACAGATTGAGACGATACAATTTACGTATCATTAATTCCATCTTTCCCAGATTTGCTATCCCAATAAATTTGTCATTTTTTGAATTGGCAACTGATGGGCTTGATCGTGTAGAGAGCGCATCAACTCACGCGCGCTATTTTTGCTGCCTGACTTATTTAATTGTCACAAAAATCGAACGAGATAATAATGTTCCAACTGTTACTGTACGAGATGGCAGCCGTGTTCAGGCTCTGTCCATCTTCATCTGCACGCTTTTTAATTCATTATAGACGGTATTACGTATTAGGAAGCGATAACCTATTTATTTTAAGTTTTTTTTAATTTTACGTGTTTGCCTCATTAGTTTCTACTGCCGGAGGCGCGCCTATTCCACCCCAGACCATAGTCAATTGGGCGATATTAAGACGCATAAACCAGTGCTTGGATGTATGTGTCCGTCTGTATGTACCTATGACAGGTTTGTGTGCTCTCAGAAGCCAGCCCAACCAAAGTGCAATGGAAGGGTCTCACCCTGAGGGCGCGTGTGAAAGTTGTGCAAGCGTGTGATTGTTGGACAGAGTCAAATGAAATGTAGGCCTCCTCCCCCCCCCCCTTTTTATACATGCGCACACCAATTCCTGCATCCGTCCCTGTCTACCTCTGTTCCTTTGCTATAACCACTAATGATCGGAAGGGTCATGTACGATTTCTTGTGAAATGTTGGCCCGATCGAATGTCCGATGATACATCACTTGTCTTGAGGTTATTTTGTTTATTACATCACATTGTTTCCTCGTTTTAATAATAAAAAAAACTATGTGGAGTAGAAAACGGGGGACCGAAGTCTCATGACACACACTGATGTCGGGGATGCGGTGTTGAGGACTTCATTGTGCGTCTTGTACTTTTTATGAGGTGGACTGAGCAGTTTCATCACATGTTATCCTTCCCTAACACATTGCCCCCATTTACAGCTTGATCAGCTGGAGTTAGTTGATTATGGGGATTGAACCTCGATCCTTTGTGAAGAGTCCCACTATTTCAGTGACATATTCATTAAACATAATAAAAACAAAAGTAAATAGAAACTGAGACATCCTATAGAGATATATAGTATAGACAATTAGATAATATACTGGATAACTAGATAGACGTTGCTTTTTGTTTATAAAAGGTTTGCTTTTCTGGATTCTTCTGAGGGCCAGTGAACCAGAGCTGCCAAGACCCTTCTACACCTCCATGCGGTGATCCTGGATAACAGGCTGCAGCAGGGCAGACTGGCTAAGGAGAAGGGATCGAAGAGGGAATGCTAACCCGGTACTCAAAAACTGCTACTTAAGCCCTTTCAGGGTTTGGTAGTGGGAGATTGAGAACGAACGAAAAAGTAGAAAAAGAAGAACGATTCTTCTGACGAAGGGACGCTCCTTTAGACTCCAGACCTTAGTCCGTTTGGCGATATCTGGAGTATTTGCCATGGTATGGATCCGTGTGTGTATCTGTTTGTAATGTTAGGCTGGGGCGGTGTTGCAGGACAGTAGAACCAGATTGTGCTCCATCTACACCACGCACGCTCCCTGGGGCTAGATGGCACAGGGGACAGCATCTAGAGATAGACATACCCTTCGAATATATACTTGATGACCAGATAGACATACCCTTCGAATATATACTTGATGACCAGATAGACATGGACTGAGCCTCAAAGATAAAGAGACTATTATGGACAGCAAATTAACGATCGACGAATATCTGTAAAGCACAAGGTCAGTGTTGTTGGTGCCTTGGGTTCAGATCTGAAGAAGTCGACTAACAAAGTGAGTAAGGCGAGGGCATCTTCTTTTCTACATAACTTCTCGCCAAGTCTCGTTCCATGAAATGACATCTGTTGCCTGTGCTGTTTTGTATCCTCTACTTCTTCTAGTTGTTTTAACATATGATATTCTACCACGACTGTGTCTTGTATATCGCTTGAATGAGTCATGCCAGCAAAATTCTTCAACGGATCATCATGAAGAGGCTAGAAAAAGAAGATCAATGAGAAGCTCAAGGAAGCAATGAAGGTTTTAGAAAAGGTAGGGGCACAACGGATCACATCCTCAACATAAGAAATATTGTTAAAAAACGCAGATCGGACAATGTCGACGTTCACACTTGCTTTATAGATTACACGAAAGCGTTCGACTGTGTACAACACCAAGCGCCGAAGAACATAATGAGAGACAAGAGGTTCCAAACGGACTTGATTCAATTGATCAAATCACTATACCAGGAACAACAAGATGCTGTCAGATTAGCCAGTGAAACGTCAGACTGGTTCGAAGTTCAAAAGGGCTTAAGACAGGGATACATAATACCCCCTTTTCTATTCATTATATATGAAGAATCTATAATGAGAAACGTCAAAAACCAAGGAAATTATGACAAATTGGAGCAATTACCAATCGGTGGGAACGAGATACCAGAGCTCAGATATGCAGACACGGTTGTTCTCTCAAAGAGCGCTGCAGGACTGGAACGGAGGATCCTGTTGGTAAAACAACACAGCGATGACCAAGATCTATAACTGAATATACGTAAAACCAAAATATGGGCGCAAGCAAAACAAAGATCAAACCTACAGTTATTCTAGAACAACAGGAAATTAAGAAAGTCACAAGTTTTGAGTTATTCGCCTCAATTATTAACAACAATGGAGATTGCCTGAAGGAAATTATACGGAGAATGGCTATGCCAATGTACAGGTTGAATAAAATGTGAAACTTTGGACAGAACTCTAATAAAATGACGAACATAAAAATCCAGCGAACTTGCATCTTCCCGGTGGCAACGTCCGGATGAGAAACGTGGACCACTACACACGCACTTATGAAAAGGATTGAACCTTTTGAACTGAAATATTACAGCAGGGATCTCAAAATACCATGGATAGCAAAAAAGGAAAAATGCAGATATCCTAAAAGAACGGGATATCAAGGAACATTTTAAACACTATCTTGTCCAGGAAGTTAAAATATTTTTGGCCACAGCGTACGTCAAATTGGTCTGGGGAGAACGATACAGGAGGGCATGGTTCCTGAAAAGCGAGGCAGAGGCAGACCGAAGATTGACACAAGACATCACCAAGTTCCGGAGAATGAGAGCGACAGCGTCGGGAGTTCTGGGAGATCGAGAAACTTATAAATCGGCAATTGTCAGAGCTACGTTCTGGCTAGAGATCGAGTCTTATAAATCGGCAATTGTCAGAGCTACGTTCTGGCTAGAGATCGAGTCTTATAAATCGGAAATTGTCAGAGCTACGTTCTGGCTAGAGATCGAGTCTTATAAATCGGCAATTGTCAGAGCTACGTTCTGGCTAGAGATCGAGTCTTATAAATCGGCAATTGTCAGAGCTACGTTCTGGCTAGAGATCGAGTCTTATAAATCGGCAATTGTCAGAGCTACGTTCTGGCTAGAGATCGAGTCTTATAAATCGGCAATTGTCAGAGCTACGTTCTGGCTAGAGATCGAGTCTTATAAATCGGCAATTGTCAGAGCTACGTTCTGGCTAGAGATCGAGAATCTAATTTATTTATTTTTTTTCGCGTTCGCCTTTTTCTCAAATCCCCAATTCGGTGTGCGTTGCACTGAGTTTTTATTTTTGCGCCTGTCGGCCCAGTGCATCCGACTTCAGCATGCTTTTCAGCAGTTATCAGAGCGACATTCTGGCTAGAGATCGAGAGTCTTATAAATTGAATGTTATCAGAGCGACATTCTGGCTAGAGATCGAGAGTCTTATAAATCGGCAGTTATCAGAGCTACGTTCTGGCTAGAGATGGAGAGTCTTATAAATCGGCAGTTATCAGAGCTACGTTCTGGCTAGAGATGGAGAGTCTTATAAATCGGCAGTTATCAGAGCTACGTTCTGGCTAGAGATGGAGAGTCTTATAAATCGGCAGTTATCAGAGCTACGTTCCGGCTAGAGATCGAGAGTCTTATAAATCGGCAGTTATCAGAGCTACGTTCTGGCTAGAGATCGAGAGTCTTATAAATCGGCAGTTATCAGAGCTACGTTCCGGCTAGAGATCGAGAGTCTTATAAATCGGCAGTTATCAGAGCTACGTTCTGGCTAGAGATCGAGAGTCTTATAAATCGGCAGTTATCAGAGCGACATTCTGGCTAGAGATCGAGAGTCTTATAAATCGGCAGTTATCAGAGCTACGTTCTGGCTAGAGATGGAGAGTCTTATAAATCGGCAGTTATCAGAGCTACGTTCTGGCTAGAGATCGAGAGTCTTATAAATCGGCAGTTATCAGAGCGACATTCTGGCTAGAGATCGAGAGTCTTATAAATCGGCAGTTATCAGAGCTACGTTCTGGCTAGAGATCGAGAGTCTTATAAATCGGCAGTTATCAGAGCTACGTTCTGGCTAGAGATGGAGAGTCTTATAAATCGGCAGTTATCAGAGCTACGTTCTGGCTAGAGATGGAGAGTCTTATAAATCGGCAGTTATCAGAGCTACGTTCTGGCTAGAGATCGAGAGTCTTATAAATCGGCAGTTATCAGAGCTACGTTCTGGCTAGAGATCGAGAGTTTTATAAATCGGCAGTTATCAGAGCTACGTTCTGGCTAGAGATCGAGAGTCTTATAAATTGGCAGTTATCAGAGCTACGTTCTGGCTAGAGATCGAGAGTCTTATAAATCGGCAGTTATCAGAGCGACATTCTGGCTAGAGATCGAGAGTCTTATAAATCGGCAGTTATCAGAGCTACGTTCTGGCTAGAGATGGAGAGTCTTATAAATCGGCAGTTATCAGAGCTACGTTCTGGCTAGAGATAGAGAGTCTTATAAATCGGCAGTTATCAGAGCTACGTTCTGGCTAGAGATGGAGAGTCTTATAAATCGGCAGTTATCAGAGCTACGTTCTGGCTAGAGATCGAGAGTCTTATAAATCGGCAGTTATCAGAGCTACGTTCTGGCTAGAGATGGAGAGTCTTATAAATCGGCAGTTATCAGAGCTACGTTCTGGCTAGAGATGGAGAGTCTTATAAATCGGCAGTTATCAGAGCTACGTTCTGGCTAGAGATCGAGAGTCTTATAAATCGGCAGTTATCAGAGCTACGTTCTGGCTAGAGATGGAGAGTCTTATAAATCGGCAGTTATCAGAGCTACGTTCTGGCTAGAGATGGAGAGTCTTATGAATCGGCAGTTATCAGAGCTACGTTCTGGCTAGAGATGGAGAGTCTTATAAATCGGCAGTTATCAGAGCTACGTTCTGGCTAGAGATCGAGAGTCTTATAAATCGGCAGTTATCAGAGCTACGTTCTGGCTAGAGATGGAGAGTCTTATAAATCGGCAGTTATCAGAGCTACGTTCTGGCTAGAGATGGAGAGTCTTATAAATCGGCAGTTATCAGAGCTACGTTCTGGCTAGAGATCGAGAGTCTTATAAATCGGCAGTTATCAGAGCTACGTTCTGGCTAGAGATGGAGAGTCTTATAAATCGGCAGTTATCAGAGCTACGTTCTGGCTAGAGATGGAGAGTCTTATAAATCGGCAGTTATCAGAGCTACGTTCTGGCTAGAGATCGAGTCTTATAAATCGGCAGTTATCAGAGCTACGTTCTGGCTAGAGATGGAGAGTCTTATAAATCGGCAGTTATCAGAGCTACGTTCTGGCTAGAGATGGAGAGTCTTATAAATCGGCAGTTATCAGAGCTACGTTCTGGCTAGAGATCGAGAGTCTTATAAATCGGCAGTTATCAGAGCTACGTTCTGGCTAGAGATGGAGAGTCTTATAAATCGGCAGTTATCAGAGCTACGTTCTGGCTAGAGATGGAGAGTCTTATAAATCGGCAGTTATTAGAGCTACGTTCTGGCTAGAGATCGAGAGTCTTATAAATCGGCAGTTATCAGAGCTACGTTCTGGCTAGAGATGGAGAGTCTTATAAATCGGCAGTTATCAGAGCTACGTTCTGGCTAGAGATGGAGAGTCTTATAAATCGGCAGTTATCAGAGCTACGTTCTGGCTAGAGATCGAGAGTCTTATAAATCGGCAGTTATCAGAGCTACGTTCTGGCTAGAGATCGAGCGTCTTATAAATCGGCAGTTATCAGAGCTACGTTCTGGCTAGAGATGGAGAGTCTTATAAATCGGCAGTTATCAGAACTACGTTCTGGCTAGAGATGGAGTCTTATAAATCGGCAGTTATCAGAGCTACGTTCTGGCTAGAGATGGAGAGTCTTATAAATCGGCAGTTATCAGAGCTACGTTCTGGCTAGAGATGGAGAGTCTTATAAATCGGCAGTTATCAGAGCTACGTTCTGGCTAGAGATCGAGAGTCTTATAAATCGGCAGTTATCAGAGCTACGTTCTGCCATTTGACGATGATGATATCCTTATCGCTGAAGAAGACCACATCGAACTGTTGTCTGTTGTCTGTTGTCTGTTGTCTGTTGTTATATGTTTGTGTATGCCTTAACAGTTTTATTTTCATTGTCTTTATGATAAGATAGTCGTCTGATGTCACGTCTGTTCATCTATATACTTTAATATCGTGTGAGTAAGTAGACCCTTTTCAGTCATGTTTGGGATCAAGATGCTGAACAGTGCATGAGCTGTAGCTGTCAGTGACCCATAGCTGACTGCTAGCGTAAAGGCCAGCGAACCAGAGCTGCCAAAATTCTTCTACACTTCCACACGGTGATCATAGATCACAGGCTTCAACAGGGCAGACTGACTAAGGCGAAGGGATCGAAGAAGGACGGCTAACCCAGTACTCAAAAATGTCTACTGAAATGTGTCGGACCGAAAACTGCAAATATCGCAGTCCAGATGTAAACTACGATACAGCGCATTCCGTTCTCCGGACTACATCCTAATACTTGCAAAGCTCTTTTCGGGGCTTGGTAGCAGGAGTTTGAGAACGAACGACGAAGAAGGAGAAGAAAAAGTCATGTAATTTGAGTATCAATCCTCTACTGAGTTTTCGGTTGTCCTTTTCCTTGCGCCGTTGTCTTTTCACTTGTCTGTATAGCATGAGTTTATTTTCGTACAGCCTGAGGCGGCTTTCAGGTTAATGCATCTCCATTTGGATCGGTCTGCAGGTATGTCTTCTTAAGACGGCAGATCCATATCCAGTGCATACATGTCTCGCTGACATTATGAAACTTCAACTGTGGTCGTCCAGCTGTTTTATCACACGCCAGCTGCCCATGGGGACTCGTGTAATGATGGTCTAAACTTCTTATCTTAACATTTAAGGTGGATCTGACGTTCTGTCATGTGGCCTGGTGATACGCATGCTCCTTTATGTATTCGTGTATGTTGAAACATGGTGACTATCAATCACCAGTTGATTTAAAATACATACGTTCATTGGCAACTTTCCTTTCTAATTTTCAGTCCCATAACATGTTTTCCCATGATCTCTTTAGAACCAAAATTATTCTCAAACTTAGCGCTGCACTACTTACCCGAGACCTCAATAAAACCCTATAGTGCGCTTTTTCAATGGTAGGTTATGTGCCATTAGTGTGCTTTGCCACTAGTAGGTTATGTACCCTTAGGGGTGCTTTGCCACTAGTAGGTTATGTCCCCTTAATGTGCTTCGCCTCTAGTAGGTTATGTCCCCTTAGTGCGTATTTCCAATGGTAGGTTATGTCCCGTTAGTGCGTTTTTTTTTCAAAAGTAATTTATGTTGCAATCGTTTCACATAAATGAGGAGGCTGGACCCATACCACCACTCGTGGCATGTGTCTCACATAGTTAATATAGAACTGATACTAGTTTTCATGTGTACCTACCCCAGTCCCTGATAAAGACCTATTCTGATAGATACGTCCGTGCGCGTCAAATATTATGTTCACTTACTTCTACATTTAGTCTTACTTGTATGTCAGAAATTATTACCAACATCAATTTTAAAAAAGAGAGACATCTTTGTGAAACCTGCCCACTGTTTATTCAAGGTCTGCTCAACACCCACGTAATCTGTCGGGCTTAACCGTCAAGATAAGATCAGTGCTTTCATATATCCTGATCCATAACTAAATGATCAGATAAGAGACTGTCTCATTGGTGGCTAATGTGAATATAAATTAAGCTGTCCGGTATTGTTGTAAATCTAAGTTATGCGTGCCCCAATAATTGTCCTGTTATTCAACATAAACCCTTCACCACAAGCTTGGGTATCGGAGCTGTCATCAATATGGTAACTGTAAACATCCAGGTTCCTGAGTTCAGATCCTAATCCGGCTCGTCGTTGTCAACCTAGGCTTAATCATTTACATCATCATCAGTGATTCGATTGTGTTGTTTCTGTATTTATGATAGTCAAACTGCATCAAACAATTCGTGGCCCCCATTGCAAGCTGCATTGACAGGTACTAGATTGAATCTCAGTTAACGAAATTAACAATGTCATTCATTGCTTTTATCAATGTTGTTATCTTTGACAGCTCTATTGCTGGTATCATTAACGGGCGTAATCTGAGGGGCTGCAGTGACCATGAAAATCACACATCCGTGACAACACAAAATAAGTAGGTCAGTTTATGCATGAGGACATGAACAATCACAGTTTACGGCCAGACTGTCTTCATGTAGGACTAAGAATAACGTACATACATATACACACACACATACACACACCTAGAAAGAGACGGGGAGAAACGTAGATTTTCAACTTAGTTAAGCCATGGTCTTCTTTAGAATATATATCTAGAGTTGGCCATGGTTAAGCCATAGCCATCGATTGTTTAGACTATAGATGGCCATGGTTAAGCCATCATGAGGCAGGGTCAATTAATGCACTCAAAAATAGATTGTATGCGCAGAGTATATTCAGATCAAGTGAACGTAAAAGAGACTGGTTGAATACAGACTCGGGATCAAGACGCTGAGCATCGCATGAGCTGCAGTGGTCAGCGACCATAGCTGACTGCTAGCGTCAGGGCCAGCGTACCAGAGCTGCCAAGACCCTTCTACACCTCCACGCGGTGATCCTGGATAACAGGCTGCAGCAGGCCAAACTGGCTGATGAGAAGGGATCGAAGAGGGAATGCTAACCCTGTCCTCAAAAAATGCTTGCTGAAGGGTGTGTTGGACCGAAAGGTGCAAATATGGCAGTCAAGCTGTAAACTACGTTCTCCGTTCTCCGGACTACATTCTGCTACTTAAGCTCTTTCAGTGTTTGGTAGCGGGAGATTGAGAACGAACGCAGAAGAAGAAGAAGAAGAAGAAGAAGAAGAAGAAGAAGAAGAAGAAGAAGAAGAAGAAGAAGAAGAAGAAGAAGAAGAACACAGACTCTGCAGAGTAAAGTATAAGACGTTTAGTTATTCATATCGGACAAAACAGCGATTCTCAACCTGTCATTCTCGAGATCAACAGCTAATCGTCAAAGTTGCTATTCAATACAAACAAACGATCGTTGCTCGCAGAGACACACCATCCATGTACTTCACAGCACAAACAATATGCTCTATTCTTGGTTGACCTACGATATCTGTGTAGCTTTACTGTTCATCAATTTAATGAGATCTTGACGATTCATATACAATGAAATACTTAAAACCCTTGAATTGGAACACGTAGATGTTGGCAGACGGGAAAAAGGATTTCTGAAGTATTTTAATTTATTGCGATTTTACTTTCTGCTGTTCACTAGGCCTAGTGGGGGGTGATTAAGAGTCGGGTGGTAGGTGGCGTATTGAGTAGGTAATTCATTACTATTCTACATTTTGACCCGGATATCGACTAAAAGTCTACTAGTTTCGATTTTCAACTGGCAAGGGTTTTCGTGCACGTGTACAGGGACCTCCTAGTTTGTTTGTCTCCGATGGTACTAGCCACTGGATCTCACTCATTCAGGCTAGGGAGTCCCTTGAAAATGATTAGTTTTGAACGTCTGCTTTTTCTGGCTTTTGTTCGTTTCTTGATTGTTGTTGTTGTTTCGAATGCCCACAATGAGTAGGTTACTCTTATGTACGCCCTGAAAAGAGTTAAATGACGGGTTTCCTCAGATCCCGAGCGTGCTGATGAAGGTGGACCGGGATCCTCCATGCGGTTGTGCTATGCTTGGCCTCATCTGCGTGTCGCTCACTACTATGGAGATCACGTCAAACCTCACCTTGCTAGCCAGACTGTTGTCCTCGACAACAGTCCGTCTCCAGGACGACCAACGAAGAGGACAGCTGAGGGTCTTGAGCAGTATATTTCTCCTGACCCTGACTAACATTGTCTGATCAGTGTGTTTTGATCATCGTCCCGTTTCTTGATTGTCGAGTGCCTTACTTTTCTGCTGTGAATGCCATAATACAATAGGGAACAAAATCACATACAATAACAATTATATTTACAATTGCCTGATCTATCAGGTGCACATTGGTCTGTAGATACACTCATTTCTATGCAGAGGTTACCTGTGACGTGATTGTTTTTCTCAGATTCTTCAATAATCATAAAGCTCAGAAAAGCGGGTATAGAGGAGCGGGATAGTTATTTGGTCAATAGTTGAATCCTTCAATAGTTGACTCCATTAGTTGAATCCTTCAATAGGTAAATACTTCAATAGTTGACTCCTTCATTAGTTTAATCGTTCATTAGTTGAATCCTTCAAAAGGTAAATACTTCAATAGTTGAATCCTTCAATACTTTAATCCTTCGTTAGTTGAATCCTTCAATAGTTGAATCCTTCAATAGTTTAATCCTTTGTTAGTTGAATCCTTCAATAGTTGAATCCTTCAATATTCCAATCCTTCAATAGTTGAATCCTTCAATAGTTCAAACCTTCGTTAGTGAATTAAACAAAAATACGAATCACGACATGAAAACCCTCGCCTCCATATGTCAAACGAAAGAAGTGAGAAACTAAAAATACAAAAGCCAATTCACAGATCGATAAATGAATGGAGAAACTTGCGAGATATGACAAATCAGAAATGGTACGTGGTTGGGGGAGGGAATGGTGATATGTGCCGATCACTGGGATTGCAACCATCAGCAACATTGAAACCTAAAATCTTCTTGAATACATATGAAATAAATTGCTAAATGTAACCAATTATTTTAAGAAAGTTAATATGTTCTTCTTCTTCTTCGTTCACCCTCAGATCAAGGTTCCGGTTTCTCTTACAAAGGACACCGTTGTTTGTAAGGCTGTTTCGCCTCTACAGATTTTGTCTCAAATCTGTCTCACGAGGCCATTATTGCTCTCTCTTTTCCAGCGTGAGCGTGCAGCTTTGCAGGATGTGTTCCACGGTCATAAAATGCCCCCATCATAGGCACCTGTCATCTATCCCAATCCTGATTTTGTTGTAAAGATGATTCTTGAGTCTGTTATGCCCAGTTCTCAGTCTGAAGATGATGACTTGCTCTTCTCTAGTTAAGTTATAGTAGCTGTCTTCTTTTCGGAAGTCGGGGTGTTGATCAGCCCATTTTACCCTGAAGTTGGCTTTAATTATGGTCTTGGCCTCATTATATGTGATACTCTGGTCTGCTTATGGGGATGCCCCTCCACTGTTTGCTAGTTTGTCTGCAGCTTTATTGTCTTCAATATTGCAATGGGATGAGATCCACTGTATGCCCAACCAAAGGCATTGGCTCAAACATAAAAAGATCTCAAATATCTTCACTTCATTGAGGTTTTACTGTTTATGGTCTTCACATAAATATCTTCACTTCATTGAGGCTGTACTGTTTTCTTCACATAAATATTTTCTCTTCATTCAGGTTTTACTGTTTTCTTCACATAAATATCTTCATTTCATTGAGGCTCTACTGTTTTAGTCCCAAAAATATTTTTACTTCATTGAGGTTTTACTGTTTACGGTCTTCACATAAATATCTTCACTTCATTGAGGCTCTACTGGTAATTGTCTTCACATAAAACCATCGGATATATAAACTAAACTAACCATTTGCATTTCTCATATATTAGTTATATATATATATACACACACACATATGCGAGGGAAATTCAGTAAATGGGTCACAAATTGGTTTAAAAAAACCAAAAATGGGACACGATATTTAACCCATTTATTATTGCACTTATCTGCGGACATCAAATCAAATGTCAGTAGAGTTCAAGACCACTAGCGGAGTAAGACAGAGCACATTCTATCCTCGTACCTTTTCATACTCCTCATGTATGAAGTCATCAAAGCCTGCAAGGAACGGACAAAAAGTATGAAGTAGGGTACTGGAAGATGAGACCAAGTTACATATCGGAACTAGCATTTGCAGATGACGTGGCCCTGATCACGAAATCCGAAGCACATCTCCAGATCACCTTGCAGGTCTGGGAAGAATAGTTGAAGAAGAGAGGAATGCACATCAGCAACTCCAAAACAAAAACCATGGTGATCGCCAGAGATGAGAAGAGACATCAGATAACACTGGGAACACGAGCACTGGAGCAAGTCAGTAACTTTAAATATCTAGGAGTGGTAGTAGACAGCAGGGGAGGAATCAAAGAGGAGTTAACTGCACGAAGGGCAGCAGCAGGGAGACTTTTCCATGCAATAAACAGAGGATTCCTTAGCAAAAGAGAAATAAGCAGGAAAACAAAGATGGATGTATACCGCTCGACCTATGTGCCTGTCCTGACATATGAATGTGAGTCATGGGCAATGACTACAGCCCAAGAAAAGCAACTACAATCTTTTGAAATGAGATATCTAAGAAAGGCGGTTCAGGTGACGAAAAGCGACAAGATCCGTAACCAGACAATACGTAGCAATCTCGAAGTTCAACCCTGCAGACACGAGTGGAGCAGGCCCAGCTACAGTGGTTTGGCCATGTCTGTAGAATGGAAGAAGATCGGATACCAAAGCGGTCATGGGAAATAAAAAGTCAAGGTCGCAGACGCCCAGGACGTCCCAAAGTACGTTGGGAAGACAACATACGAAAGTCCCTAAGTGAGCAAGGGCTGGATTGGAAGGAGACCAGGAAAAAGACGGCGTTCTCTTTGGCAAACCTCTACACCTCACGGTAGAAGAGGAGCGACTAAGTAAGTATTATTGCACTTAGTGTCCTTTATTTCTCAACATAATTTCAACCAACATTTATACAATTAACGCATTGCATTATCAGTGTACCAAAACCTGCAGCATAGAAGTCTTTAATCTGCTGTTTCGACCACATCTGCACTCACGATAAACCTCTTCGCATATGACGAATCGTCTTTCGCTAACGATTTATCACACAGTACTCTAGAATCAATGATATGAGCACTCTGTTGCAGCTGCTACACTGTCTATGGTTACTCGCTTGTCAGTTTGAATCATTTGATCCACAGATGATTCTATTTCAATCTAAGCAGGACGACCAGGTCGGGCGTCATCAGCAATTTGTCAGCGTTCTGTAGAACTTTATCAACACAATTATGCACGCTTTGCTCAATAGGCACTTTTCAACGTAAACAGGAAGTCATTTGTCCAACACACTTAAAGCACGCTGTTCTTTTATGAATTCTCTGACAGATGAAAACCATTTTATATCTGTGCTGCACACGTGCATGCGACACTTAGAATCTGCCACTTACAGTGACCACAAAGTTGAACGTTGTTTCCATCTAATGTACCTTCAGAAATTACTATCTACATTTGTCAGCCACAGAATATCAGTTTGTGACTTACTTACTGGCAAAAACTCACATATAAATATATATATATATATATATATATATATATAAACATATTATTAATCATTAGTATCTGGCACATATAGCTGTTTATGTGTGTGTATATATGTTCAGGGGATTCCGTGGTGAAGTGGTTAAGCCGTCGGCCTTGTGATCAGGTGATTTGGGCTCGACTCCGGACTTCGCCGTCTTTTTCACGGGTGATTGATGCGGAGTCCCCTGCATCTCGTAGTCGCCCTCTATTCGTCTTGTCCTAGACTTGACACTGGGGTTGGGTGACTCGAGACGAGAGAGTCAGGATAAAAAGTAGCGCAGTTAATCCTTACTAAAAATACCGCAAGCAAATTTAATTATGCCATCATCGTCTACGATGGACGGCGGCCATTGCCTTTTATATATGCTCAATGGACACGTACTCTGTCATTATTTAAACTATATTCACTCAACTCTCATTTATGTATATCTTCCTTCTAAAACGCAGTCGTCTTTACCACGCTTTCAATTATCCTTTTCTGTGTCGCATGAAGCATATTGATGATGTGTGTACACTCCCCCAAGTCATCTCATTTTTCAAAATTTGTTTTTCACTGTTTCTTTCTGCCACCGGTGTTGCCTTCATATTGTGCTTTCCATCTGCGCGTGTAGAAAATGGCGGCGCTGATTTCCATACGCGTCACGTCTTCGTATTAAGAGGCGTTAATTAGGGCCCGCGGGAGGGAACGGAAACGGCGTGTGGGTTTCTCGAGGGAGTAATTCACACCAGCCGTGTTGTATCTCGCGAGGATGGGACTAAAGGCGTCTGGAGTTCTAGAGCGGGTTAGATAATTATCAGCAGTGACCAGTCTAGTGCGCTTGATGTTCAGAAAAGAGAATTGTCGGACAGTATGTTGTTGTTTGTAAATATGATGGAATAGAGTTCAATGTTGCTGCTATGAATGTATCGAATAACGAGTTTTACTATTCAGCCGATTACAAATAGAGGCCTTTATCCCTTCTGAATAATACAAATAGAGGCCTTTATCTCTTCGGAATAATACAAATAGAGACCTCTATCTCTTCGGAGGAATACAAATTAGAGGTCTTTATCTCTTCGGAATAATATAAATAGAGATCTTTATCTCTTCGGAATAATACAAATATAGACCTCTATCTCTTTGGGGGAATTCAAATAGAGGCCTTTGTCTTATTGGCCAGATATAGGTAGAGGCATTTTTATCTTCGATCTAATATGAATAGATGTATTTATCTCTTCTGCTTAATACAAAAAGAGGCCTTTATCTCTTCGACCTAATACGAATATAGGCCTTTATGTCTTCGACCTAATACGAATATAAGCCTTTATGTCTTCGACCTAATACGAATATAAGCCTTTATGTCTTCGACCTAATACGAATATAGGCCTTTACGTCTTCGACCTAATACGAATATAGGCCTTTATGTCTTCGAGCTAATACGAATATAGGCCTTTATGTCTTCGACCTAATACGAAAAGAGGCCTTTATGTCTTCGACCTAATACGAATATAGGCCTTTATGTCTTCGACATAATACGAAACGAGGCCTTTATGTCTTCGACCTAATACGAATATAGGCCTTTATGTCTTCGGCCTAATACGAATATAGGCCTTTATGTCTTCGACCTAATACGAAAAGAGGCCTTTATGTCTTCGACCTAATACGAAAAGAGGCCTTTATGTCTTCAACCTAATACGAAAAGAGGCCTTTATGTCTTCGACCTAATACGAAAAGAGGCCTTTATGTCTTCGACCTAATACGAATATAGGCCTTTATGTCTTCGAACTAATATGACTATAGGCCTTTATGTCTTCGACCTAATACGAAAAGAGGACTTTATGTCTTCGACCTAATACGAATATAGGCCTTTATGTCTTCGACCTAATACGAAAAGAGGCCTTTATGACTTCGACCTAATACGAAAAGAGGCCTTTATGTCTTCGACCTAATACGAATATAGACCTTTATGTCTTCGACCTAATACGAAAAGAGGCCTTTATGTCTTCGAATTAATACGAATATAGACCTTTATGTCCTAGACCTAATGCGAAGTATTTTTATCTCTACGGCCTAATACAAATGTTGTCTTATATCTTTCCGGCCTAATACGAAAAAAGTGCATCTTTTCAACCTAATACAAATAGAGTCCTTCATCTCTTCGGCTTAATATGAATGCGGTAGCGAACAGTGTATGAACGTTTGGAGTTTCGGTAAGAAACTTTATTTTATTGCATGTACCGATATTTCCTATACTTCTTAAGTAATCAACAAAACCATAGAACCTCTCAACGTGTTACATAAATGGGGCAGGTATCTGAGAACTATTTCATGAGACGAGAAAATCACTAAACTCTTCGTCCACTACTTCATCGTTCGGTTTCATACTACGACTTCAATGACTCTAATATAGGCAGCAATCAACTCGAGGTTCTTTGCACTTATTCATGGAAGAGTATTGGTTGTTGTCATGCGCTACACTTGTCACTAGTGTAAGTTTGCTAGAAATGCTATAGGTGTTCCGCTGTCGTGGGAAATGTATCGCGTGTACAAAAATTCGTGGTACCAATATTGAAAAAATTAATTTCAAGTCATTGCTGCAGGAAACATGGAATCACTTTTTTTTTAAATGAGAGTATCTCAAATATGATAGTGTGTCCAAAATAATAGTGTCTCCAAAATTATATTGTCTCCAAAATGATAGTGTCTCCAAAATGATAGTGTCTCCAAAATGATAGTGATAGTGTCTCCAAAATGATAGTGTCTCCAAAATAATAGTGATAGTGTCTCCAAAATGATAGTGTCTCCAAAATGATAGTGATAGTGTCTCCAAAATGATAGTGTCTCCAAAATGATAGTGATAGTGTCTCCAAAATGATAGTGTCTCCAAAATGATAGTGTCTCCAAAATGATAGTGTCTCCAAAATGATAGTGTCTCCAAAATGATAGTGATAGTGTCTCCAAAATGATAGTGTCTCCAAAATTATAGTGTCTCCAAAATGATAGTGTCTCCAAAATGATAGTGTCTCCAAAATTATAGTGTCTCCAAAATGATAGTGTCTCCAAAATGATAGTGATAGTGTCTCCAAAATGATAGTGTCTTCAAAAATGATAGTGTCTCCAAAAATGATAGTGTCTCCGAAATGATAGTGTCTCCAAAATGATAGTGTCTCCAAAATAATAGTGATAGTGTCTCCAAAATGATAGTGTCTCCAAAATGAAAATGTCTCCAAAATGATAGTGATAGTGTCTCCAAAATGATAGTGTCTCCAAAATGATAGTGATAGTGTATCCAAAATGATAGAGTCTCCAAAATGATTGTGTCTCCAAAATGATAGTGTCTCCAAAATGATAGTGTCTCCAAAATAATAGTGTCTCCAAAATGATTGTGTCTCCAAGATAATAGTGTCTCCAAAATGATTGTCTCCAAGATAATAGTGTCTCCAAAATGAAAATATCTGAAAAATGATAATATCTCAAAAAATGATAATATCTGAAAAAAATATAATATCTAAAAAATGACAGCATCTCAACAAGGAAAGCATCTCAAAAATGATAGCATCTCAAAAGTAGCTGTCAGAAATATGTGAAGTTGATTTTGAAGTACTGATTTCTGGCTAGTTGGTGCATGATTGTGCAGATTCCCAGAAGGCCTTAAATGATAGGATGTGATCTTCCTCACATTACTATTTCTTTAGTGTTTCTCATGCATCACATACATATACTGTTGTCTTTGACATTGTTGTTGTCTTGGGATTGACCCAAAGATGAGACAGCTGCTCATGTTACATCCATGCCTTTAACGATGTGTGTACTTTAGTTAAGAATGACTATTTAAACTGTGAATCAAATCGTGTAAAAAATAAAGACAGTTCTTGAAAAAGCTGATCAGAAAACCAATCTTCCAAGGCTCATCTAATTTATATAACACCAAGGGGACGGCGTGGCCTAGTGGTTAAGTGGCACGGCTCACAATCCGAAGGTGCTAGGTTCGATCCCAATCACAGCACCGGCCGTTACCGCGGGGAAGCAAACCCTTAGAAAATGCAGGAGGAAGCAGACCCTTACATAAAATGCATGCTGAAGTCGGATGCACTCGGCCGACAGTCGCAAAATAAAAACATAGTTCAACGCACACCGCCTAGGGGATAAGACAAATAAGGCGAACGCAAAACAAATTTTAAAAATATAACACCCTTTTTACAAGACAGTTTCAAAATCACATTCAGGCCTATTGTGCCCACATAAAAGAGGTTGGATAGATGGAAACGCAATGATGGGATATATACACCATTGAGTGCTAAAGCCGTTTTATTCAAGGAACACAATGATTTTGATATTACACCATTGCATGATATAAGCGTTTCATACAGGGCATACACTGCTTTGCTATTATATTCAGACATACACACTGACAAATCCCTACACTTGACTACGCTTTTCCAAATCGGTTAACGTTACTATAGAATAATAAATCGAATATCTCAAACAATCACTATCAAGAATTGCATAACAACAGTGCCCGATTTAAATAGATACAGGGACTCAGTGGATGGAGTAAGACAGATGTACATGCGTGGTGGTAACATAGCATATGCTTAGTCAGCTGATGTGACCCACGACACCATAGAGTACATATCGCAAGGAGCATAGCGGTATGTCAAGTTTGTGCCGGAGTGTCAAGGTTGTATAGGAGTGTCAAGTTTGTGCCAGTGTGTCAAGTTTGTGGCCGGAGTATCAGGTTTGGGCGTGTGTGTCACGTTTGTGGCGCTCTGTCAAGTTTGTTCAGTTTGTGCATATGTGTCAAGTTTGTGCAGGTGTGTCAAGTTTGTCACGGTGTGTCAAATTTGCGACGGTCTATAAAGTTGGTGATGGTGTGTAAAGTTTGTGCAAGTGTGTGAAGTTATTGTCGGTGTGCCAATGTTGTGCAGGTCTGTCAAGTTTGAGATGGTGTCAAGTTTGTATTGGTGTGTGAATTTTGTGCCGGTGTATCAAGTTTGTGCCTGTTTGTCAAGTTTATGTCAGTGTGTCAAGCTTGTATTGGTCTGGTATTGTTGTGTCTAGTTGTCAAATTTGTGTCGGTCTGTCAAGTTTTTGTTGGTTTGTAAATTATGTGCTGATGTGTTAAGTTTAGGCCAGTGTATCAAGTTTGGGCATGTGTGTCAAATTTATATCGGTCTGTCAAGTTTGTGTCGGTCTGTCAAGTTTGTGTTGGTTTGTTTAGTTTGTGCTGGTGTGTCAAGTTTGTGAAGGTGTGCCAAGTTTATATCCGTGCGTCAAGTTTATATCTGTGCGTCAAGTTTGTGTTGGTGTGTCAAATATTGCCAGTGTGTGAAGTTTATGCCAGTGTGTGAAGTTTGCACAGGTGTGCCAAGTTTGTGATGGTGTGTAAGTTTGAAATGGTGTGTCAAGTTTTGGCTGTGAGTGAAGATTTTGACAGTGCGTCAAATTTGTCCTGGTGTCAAGTTTGTGAAGGGTTAACTTTTTACATGTGTGTCAAGTTTGTGCAGGTGTGTCAAGTTTGTGTCTGTGTCAAGATTGTGATGGTGGTTTAAGTTTGTGTCCGTGTGTCAAGTTTGTGTCTGTGTGTCAAGATTTTGCCAGTGTATCAAGTTATTGCCGGTGTCAAGTTTGTGCCAGTGTTTCAAGTTTGTGCCAGTGTGTCAAGTTTGTACCGGTATGTCATATCTGTACGAAATTGAAACCGAATTGAATTGTTGGTGTTACTTATAATAATTAGAAAATCAACAGAGAGTGGGGGAAATGTCATACATGACATGTATGTTGTAGTTGCTGTTGTTGTTGTTGTTATTGCTGCTGTTGTTGTTGCTGTTGCTGTTGTTGTTGTTGTTGCGGCTGATGTTATTGTTGTTGCTGTTGTTGTTGTTGTTGCTGTTGTTGTTGTTGCTGTTGTTGTTGTTGCGGCTGATGTTATTGTTGTTGCTGTTGTTGTTTTTTAAGTAATTTCCGCAATTTGCGCCCTAAAAAAGTAAGTTAAGTGGCGGTTTGTTGCAGCTTTAATGACATCCTGAGCGTGCGTATGAAGGTGGGCCAGGGTCCTCCAGGCGGTTGTGCTATGCTTAGCTTCCCCTGCGCGTCACTTACTACTACGGGAATCACGTCGATCCCTCAACTCGTTAGCCTGGCTGCCATGAAAACAACCAGTTTCCAGTAAATGCTACTGTAAAGCCGAGGTGAGAGTCTTGGCCAGTATAGTATGTCTTACCTTGACTAACATGTCTGACCAGTATATTATGTCTTACCTTGACTAACATGTCTGACCAGTATAGTATGTCTTACCTTGACTAACATGTCTGACCAGTTCATATTGCCTACCTATATTATCTACGTTGCTACATGCCCTATATAGACATAGAGCATGAAATAGATTGGCCGTTTGGAAAAAATGTCTCCAAACTTTGCAGTTAACTAAACTTAACGTGTGCATACTGGCTTATAAAATTCTACAGAGTCTGTATACAACCAGTTTTTTTGGAAAATGATTTTAACCGATGTGCTATAAATAGAGCTAGGTAAACCGGCAGCCAGTTAGCGCCATCTATAGCTGCTCTTATCAAACCACCGGGGGGGAAAGGTACACATAAATTAGTTGCACTAGCATTATAACAACAGACAGCAAGAATTCAGATCAAACTGAAGACAACGGAGAAGGTGAGTTGATGATACGAAATAAACACAACAGCGGCATGGATTGAAAACAAACATCTCCCGTACACTTAGCACACGAAAGAAGGCTGTGCCTCCCCATGATGTCTAACAATATAAGTTTACAGATAAAATGAGATGATCAATTATAAGGAAAACAGCTTTGAGACGGAATTTCTGTTTCGTGTTCATGGTCAGAAATCATAAACAAGATTGGCAGACGTGACTTCAAGCGCAAAAACAATAGTCTGCGCACTCAAAAAATATACATTCCGATTAACAGAAAGGAAATTACAGTTGCAAGCACTCTAAAACTGAATCTCGATACTGTCATGTAATTAAAGCGGCTCGCAGCAAAAGGAGACACGAGTTAAGGAAAAACCCAAAATAAATGTTACCACGGGTCAGGCCTATAATCTCCGTTAACTTGTAACTATCGAGCGTTGACTAAATTCGATCAATTCATTTTATTAAAGATATTACTTTTTGATTTTGAAATAATCCAGCATGAACAACCCATATGAATTCGTTTATAGTGTAGAGGAATATAAATATTTAGCCCAGGCAGTCGCTGAGTAAGGTTTGTGATATGTTCGTAGCGATTTATCTTGTGCTTTAAATATCACTGTTTCAACGCAAGACAACGGAAATTAATAGCATTGCTACCCATTTTCACCTTTGCCTCTTGTTGGAAGGGAGAAAGCTCGCTCCCAACTTCAATATTGTCCAGTCTACTGGCTTGCCAACCTTGGCACTGTCTAGTCTACTCGCTCCCCAACCTCGACACTGTCTAGTCTACTCGCTCCCCAAACTCGACACTGTCCAGTCTACTCGCTCCCCAACCTCGACACTGTCCAGTCTACTGGCTTGCCAACCTTGGCACTGTCTAGTCTACTCGCTCCCCAACCTCGACACTGTCTAGTCTACTCGCTCCCCAACCTCGACACTGTCCAGTCTACTCGCTCCCCAACCTCGACACTGTCCAGTCTACTGGCTTGCCAACCTTGGCACTGTTTAGTCTACTCGCTCCCCAACCTTGGCACTGTCTAGTCTACTCGCTCCCCAACCTCGACACTGTCCAATCTACTCGGTCCCAAACCTCGACACTGTCCAGTCTACTCGCTCCCCCACCTCGACACTGTCCAGTCTACTCGCTGCCCAACCTCGACACTGTCCAGTCTACTCGCTCCCCAACATCGACACTGTCTAGTCTACTCACTCCCCAACATCGACACTGTCTAGTCAACTCGCTTCCCAACCTCGACACTGTCTAGTCTACTCTATCCACAGTCTCGACACCGTCCAGTCTACTCACTCCCAAACCTCGACACTGTCTAGTCTACTCTCTCCACAGTCTCGACACTGTCTAGTCTACTCACTCCCCAACCTCGACACTGTCTAGTCTACTCTCTCCACAGTCTCGACACTGTCTAGTCTATTCACTCCCCAACCTCGACACTGTCTAGTCTACTCTCTCCACAATTTAGACACTGTCTTGTCTACTCGCTCCCCAACCTCGACTCCCCAACTTCGACACTGTCTAGTCTACTCGCTCCCTAACCTCTACACTGTCTAGTCTACTCGCTCCCCAACATCGACACTGTCTAGTCTACTCGCTCCCCAACTTCGACTCCCCAACCTCGACACTGTCTAGTCTACTCGCTCCCCAACCTCGACACTGTCCAGTCTACTCGCTCCCCAACCTTCACACTGTCCAGTCTACTCGCTCCCCAACTTCGACACTGTTTAGTCTACTCGCTCCCCAACCTCGACACTGTCTAGTCTACTCGCTCCCCAACCTCGACACTGTCTAGTCTACTCGCTCCCCAACCTCGACACTGTCCAGCCTACTCTCTGCACAGTCTCGACACAGTCTTGTCTCTACTTGGCCCCCCCCCCCCCATCCTCGACACTGTCTAGTCTACTCGCTCCCCAACCTCCATACTGTCCAGTCTACTCGCTCCCCAACCTCGACACGGTCCAGTCTACTCGCTCCCCAACCTCGACACTGTCCAGTCTACTCGCTCCCCAATCTCGACACTGTCCAGTCTACTCGCTCTCTATCCTCGACACTGTCTAGTCTACTCACTCTCCAACCTCCACACTGTCCAGTCTACTCGCTCCCCAACCTCGACATTGTCCAGTCTACTCGCTCCCCAACCTCGACACTGTCCAGTCTACTCGCTCCCCAACCTCGACACTGTCCAGTCTACTCGCTCCCCAACCTCGACACTGTCCAGTCTACTCGCTCCCCAACCTCGACACTGTCCAGTCTACTGTCTGCACTGTCTCGACACTGTCTTGTCTACTCGCCCCCCCCCCCATCCCCCACCTCGACACTGTCCAGTCTACTCGCTCCCCAACCTCGACACTGTCTAGTCTACTCGCTCCCCAACCTCGACACTGTCCAGTCTACTCGCTCCCCAACCTCGACACTGTCCAGTCTACTGTCTGCACTGTCTCGACACTGTCTTGTCTACTCGCCCCCCCCCCAATCCCCCACCTCGACACTGTCCAGTCTACTCGCTCCCCAACCTCGACACTGTCCAGTCCCCTCGCTCCCCAACCTCGACACTGTCTAGTCTACTCGCTCCCCAACCTCGACACTGTCCAGTCTACTCGCTCCCCAACCTCGACGCTGTCCAGTCTACTCGCTCCCCAACCTCGACACTGTCCAGTCTACTGTCTGCACTGTCTCGACACTGTTTTGTCTACTCGCCCCCCCCCCCAATCCCCCACCTCGACACTGTCTAGTCTACTATCTCCACAGTCTCAACACTGTCCACTTTACTCGCTCGCCAGCCTTGAAACTACCCAGTCTAATCGTTCCACAGTCTGGACACTGCCCAGTCGACCCAGCACGCAATTGCCAACAGACTTAAAATTACAGGCATCAAGATGTCGTGGAAGGAAAGTGATCTCTCCATGTGAGGAACGGCTGAGATCTAACTAATACGATCAACTATGTAAGTCTGTATCTCTGACTCATGTGTTTACTACGGGACTAGATTATATGATTGTTTGTATGTTTGTTGGTCTGTGTGTAGCAAATTTGAAGAAAAAAAATGTTTATTACATATCTTCTTCTTCTTCTCTGTTCATTCTCAATCTCCCGCTACCAAGAACTGAACAGGGCTTTGCAAGTAGCAGGATGTAGTCCGGGGAACGGATTTGCGTTGTGTCGCTACTTTACAGTTTGACTGCGATATTTGGACCTTTCGGTTCGACACATCCGTCTTCGGCAGGATTATATATTTAAAATGGCTACAACAAGAAAGTACAGCAGAAGAAAAAGACGTACGAAGAAAAATGGGAAAGGTGGTACAAGACACTGTCGTCAATAACTATACGTCAGGTACACATTTTAGATGGGCAATCCTGGGCGTATAAAAACCGCAGCTGTAAACCAGTAACATAATAACGAGGAATATTCAAACTATTTTCGTACTCCTGATCACAAGAAAAGTGATTCATTAAATTCAAATGTAATAGCGAAATGCTCGGATTTGACCAAGTTTGTGATATAGACAGTGGTTACTACATGCCCTTTAATTCTGCCATAACCGAGACCTAACGATATGTGGATTTGTGAAGCAACCATTGCGGTGTCAGTCTATTGGTCTCACCTCTTATATTTAAAGACTGTTGTGCGTGGTGAAGAAACACATGCACCTCCAGGTAGTCCGGGTAACTGGGAGTGCGAACTCTCCGGTTAGACACAACGGTTCTAGGGTAGAGCAAACCTCGCGATGGTGTGGAACGGGGACGGTGAACCCTAATTGGCTTCCGGAACCTGGATCGTCACTAACCAATCAATCAATTACTTCATATCAGAACAGTATACGTCTAACTTCTGCCTGGGGTCGGGAGATAATAGACAGACACGCATCCCGACATTGTGGGGAGATAATAGACAGACACATCATGCCGACAATGTCGGGGGATAATCCCCATTCAATGTGGGAAAACCAAAACAATCCACAGACACGCCATCCCGACAATGTGGGGAGATAATAGACAGAGACGTCATCCCGACAATGTGGGGAGATAATCCCAAGACACGTCATCCCGACAATGTGGGGAGATAATCCACATAAAATGTGGGAAAACAAAAACAATCCACAGACACCATTCCGACAATGTGGTAAAAAAATCAACCGACACACCATTCCGACAAAGTGGGAAAACAATCCACAGACACACCATTCAGACAAAGTGGGAAAACAATCTACAGACACACCATTCCGACAAAGTGGGAAAACAATCCACAGACACAGCATTCCGACAAAGTGGGAAAACAATCCACAGACACAGCATTCCGACAAAGTGGGAAAACAATCCACAGACACACCATTCAGACAAAGTGGGAAAACAATCCACAGACACACAATTCAGACAAAGTGGGAAAACAATCCACAGACACACAATTCAGACAAAGTGGGAAAACAATCCACAGACACACAATTCAGACAAAGTGGGAAAACAATCCACAGACACACAATTCAGACAAAGTGGGAAAACAATCCACAGACACACCATTCAGACAAAGTGGGAAAACAATCCACAGACACACAATTCAGACAAAGTGGGAAAACAATCCACAGACACACAATTCAGACAAAGTGGGAAAACAATCCACAGACACACAATTCAGACAAAATGGGAAAACAATCCACAGACACACCATTCAGACAAAGTGGGAAAACAATCCACAGACACACCATTCAGACAAAGTGGGAAAACAATCCACAGACACACAATTCAGACAAAGTGGGAAAACAATCCACAGACACACCATTCAGACAAAGTGGGAAAACAATCCACAGACACACCATTCCGACAAAGTGGGAAAACAATCCACAGACACACCATTCCGACAAAGTGGGAAAACAATCCACAGACACACCATTCCGACAAAGTGGGAAAACAATCCACAGACACACCATTCCGACAAAGTGGGAAAACAATCCACAGACACACCATTCCGACAAAGTGGGAAAACAATCCACAGACACACCATTCCGACAAAGTGGGAAAACAATCCACAGACACACCATTTCGAAAATATGTTAGGATACCATCATCATCTTCACGCCTGGTTTCCCTGGAGCATATGGTTTCAACTGGTGCCATTTGGTTCCGTTTTTTGAAGTTCTGCTCAGGAAACCTCGACTGGGCTGACTTCTTCCTCCGATAACTACGCTGAGATTTAAATGGTCATATCCAATGACGGCTAACTAGTAAACTTATAAGTATGTTTCCTGTCTGTTGATGAATGTATGTACAGGACTAGCGAAGCTATAAGTAGGTCGCGTATGTGTAGATGAATGTATGTACAGGACTAGCCAAGCTGTAAGTAGGTCGCGCGTGTGTAGGTGAATGTATGTACAGGACTAGCGAAGTTATAAGTAGGTCGCGTGTGTGTAGATGAATGTACGTAAGGACTAGCCAAGCTGTAAGTAGGTCGCGTGTGTGTAGATGAATGTATGTGCAGAACTAGCCAAGCTGTAAGAAGGTTTCCTGTATGTAAATGACTATGTACAAAGAGACCCGGATGAGAGAGCTCGAATCTCGTCACAAGTCTACCTTTACTTCTTCTTATCTCCTTAATCGCTCCATAGGAAACACAATACATACACTACAGCTGACAAACATTTAACTTCTATCACCACCAAACACTCTCGCGATGATGATTTCTCTGGTACTTTGTTTTACATGCTTAGGTTGCTAGCTCAGTGCCCAACCAATCTTTAGATGTCCTTTACGTCTCACTTGTAAGATAGTTGTGGGATTAATTTGTAATCACCTGGTACAACAAATTTTTATTCCCGCAAGATGGCCACAATAAGACAGATGGAATAACAATGGAATAGAGACATGGTAGATTATCTAGCTGCTGGATAACAATTGTTATCCAGTGGTCCACTAAGTGAAGTTGTAAGAAGATATAAGGGTTGCAGATAGACCTATGTACAGGCAGCTCTAGGGATCTCGCGGCAGGGCGATCAGTTCTAATGGGCGTCAATTGATTAGTTATCATTCTTTTGCGTGTCTGGAAAGTACATTATGAATGAATTGATCATGCCTATTGTCATTTATTTAACTATTGCCATATGTGTTCAGCACATTATTCTATTTCTCAAATGATTCGCTCATCAAGAGAGCAAGAGTCATACACTGAATTCCTTCTTTATCTTTATTTACACTTCTTTATCCATTGTTGGAGATGACAACTCTTTGTCTACACTTTATCTACTATTGGAGTGAACAACAATTTGTCTACACTTTATCTACTATTGGAGTGAACAGCAATTTGTCTACACTTTATCTACTATTGGAGTGAACAACAATTTGTCTACACTTTATCTACTATTGGAGTGAACAACAATTTGTCTACACTTTATCTACTATTGGAGTGAACAACAATTTGTCTACACTTTATACTAAGTTGGGGATACAAACTTTTTATTTACACTGTATCTGTTGCTTGAAATGGCAACTCTTTATCTACTATTCATCTTTTGTGGGGCCCAACAACTCTTTATCTACTATTGATCTTTTGTGGGGCCTAACAACTCTTTATCTACTCTTGATCTTTTGTGGGGCCTAACAACTCTTTATCTACTATTGATCTTTTGTGGGGCCTAACAACTCTTTATCTACCATTGATCTTTTGTGAGGCCCAACAACTCTTTATCTACTCTTGATCTTTTGTGGGGCCTAACAACTCTTTATCTACTATTGATCTTTTGTGGGGCCTAACAACTCTTTATCTACTATTGATCTTTTGTGGGGCCTAACAACTCTTTATCTACTATTGATTTTTTGTGGGGCCTAACAACTCTTTATCTACTATTGATCTTTTGTGGGGCCTAACAACTCTTTATCTACTATTGATCTTTTGTGGGGCCTAAGAACTCTTTATCTACTATTGATCTTATGTGGGGCCTAACAACTCTTTATCTACTATTGATCTTTTGTGGGGCCTAACAACTCTTTATCTACTATTGATCTTTTGTGGGGCCTAACAACACTTTATCTACTATTGATCTTTTGTGGGGCCTAACAACTCTTTATCTACTATTGATCTTTTGTGGGGCCTAACAACTCTTTATCTACTATTGATCTTTTGTGGGGCCTAACAACTCTTTATCTACTATTGATCTTTTGTGGGGCCTAACAACTCTTTATCTACTATTGATCTTTTGCTGGGCCTAACAACTCTTTATCTACTATTGATCTTTTGTGGGGCCTAACAACTCTTTATCTACTATTGATCTTTTGTGGGGCCTAACAACTCTTTATCTGCTATTGATCTTTTGTGGGGCCTAACAACTCTTTATCTACTATTGATCTTTTGTGGGGCCTAACAACTCTTTATCTACTATTGATCTTTTGTGGGGCCTAACAACTCTTTATCTAAACTGTATTTTTTGTTTGTTATTTTCTTGTCCTGAACAGCCATATATTTTCTACGAACAACGAAACATAAACAGCAAATGCTAACTAACTATCTAAGTGTTAACTCACAAAATCACGTATTATCTCTCCAAGTATTACCTTACAGAACCACGTTTTATTTTTCTCCAAGTATTATCTCACAGAAACACGTTTTATCTCTTTCAGTATTACCTCACAGAACCATGTTTTATCTATTTTAGTATTACCTCACAGAACCACGTAATTACTTCTCCAAGTATTACCTCACAGAACAACGTATAATATCTCCTAGAATTACCTTACAGCACTACGTATTACCACTCTAGTATTACCTCCCACAATCAAGTATTACCTCACAGAACCAAGTATTACATCACATAACCAAGTATTACCTCATAGATCCAAGTATTACCTCATAGAACCAAGTATTACCTCACATCACCAAGTATTACTTCACATAACTAAGTATTACCTCTACAAGTATCACCTGGGCTGTGTGTTCTTAGTTCTTAATCGATCTGTGCTTTTACAAGGGCTGATGCCCCTGTGCAGGTCCCAGCTCTGGTATGAGCTGGATGAAGCTGGGAGAAAAGATTCCTGCTTAGCGGGTTAGGCTCGAGCAGCTTAATACTCCTAACACTCCGCTGGCTTGTGACAAGTGCTCGCGGAGGGTTGTTAACCGATGTGCGAGTCCATCTCAATAGACCAACACTAGAGCAAAGTAGACACGTAGCCTGCTAGGCACCATCTATGCTGCTCCAAACAAACCACATAACGATGGCATGTCACACAGATAGTCGCCTCTTACGACATGCTCTCTGTGAGGCAGTGGTGCTATTCCTGTCCGTGTCATACACAACGACTCCGGCTGACCACTCGATCATGCTCTGTGTTACACAATAACTTATGGTCCAGAGAACTCCTCTATCTTGGTACCCTGGAAAAAAAGAGGCCAAAGAAAGTGGCCTGGGCTGAAGCTGGGACAGTTGAATAAGATGCAGTAGAGACATTAAATGAAATCAGAAAGCACTTGCTGCGAATCTCGATGTGGATGATGGGCATAACACGAGTACGTTTTAGAACGTGTATTGTCGTGTCCATGTCGTATCTATATTGTGTCCATGTCGCAGGTCTTACGTGTAGTAAAGATAAACTATTCAGAAGTTTCGTTTGTCTTTCTTGGCCTCTATTGGATGAAATGTATCATGATGGGAGCAATGAGTTCGTACTGTGTCCAAGAAGTATGGGTGGCTTCTGATTAATGTTTGTGTTGTGTCATTGAATCATTCATCTCAATAGTTCCATGTCATTAATTTGTTTATCTGGCACTAGCACGTTCGTCTTAGACACGGTGTATCAATAAGGGAGGGGCAGGTAGATGAATATATAGGCTACCGGCCTCCTAGTCAGGATGGCACGGGTTCTAACCACCGCAAGAACTAGCTTCTTTTTTTTTTCTCTGGAGAGTTGAATAAATGTAAAAAAACTAACCTGTATATTGAGCAGTGATTGCAAGGGAAAGCAGTCTTTAGTCATGTTCCCTCTACACATCCTTCCGGCGGATTTCAGTAGTGTGGAAAATGTATTAGGATTGTATATTTCATTCTTGGCCTACAGCTTCTTCACTCGAAACTGCAAGGCTCTTATTCTTCTTTGTTGAGGAAGGTATGCAAGCAAAGGAAATGACTGTCCAAACTTTGAGAACTATATCTGACCACTTGTTCGAGGCCAGGACATCATTACAGTTATACGCCGTATAGTGTCCGTACGGACAACGCCAGACCACATATACGTTCCTGGTCTGACGAAGTTCAGAATCCCGAAGCGAGAACGGATATAACGAACTTACATGGTCGTAGTGACAAGAACTTCGTTCACCCAACAGGTCTCTTGTTTACAGTACAAAGTCAATGTCAAGATATAATGATGTGTACAGCCAAGAATACAGTACATTATGTATTGATAGTCCTATTAATCGCATATTTTACTGACCTATGTATTTACTATAGAGTGTCGCTATAGTTGAGTACAAATCGATCGCCTTTCAAGAAACGAAAGCGTGCACGAGCCATTGGCAATTGACAATTGAAAAGAGCATAATGTTAGCCTCTATTCAGGCAAAAAACATTTGGACAAATAACGAACTTTGTACGCAATACACCACATACCTTCTTCCAGGCGTAGTAAGCCGGGGGAAGACAATCGCAATCTGAAGCTGCTACGGATATCTGTCGGAAACCACCTGGCAGCAGGCATACACCTGCCTGCAGGAATACACGGATTCCACGCATTCCAAGTATGCATTGCTTTCTACTTGCTATTGTTATGTTAATGTGAACTTTCTTTACCTAAAAATAAATAAATAGGTTTGGTGTATAACAGTGTATGTTTCCAAACGGATGTAGCAGTGTTCCAACTGTGTCAATGACGCTTCTCCTATGCGTCTCTTTGTTGTAGTAGTAACTTTGTGTAACTTTCTTTCGAAAATAGATTACATTGGAGCATTTCATGGCCTCTGTTCTGTTCTGCTCTATATCTAAGAATCGACGATACTGCACTCCGGGCAAACACATAGGTGCTCAATCCTGTTCAGTAAATGGAGAATGGTGTAGTATGGAGATAAGTATGATTCGTGCAGCTCGTTGGTTGTACACACGTCTGCTCCGTCCTCTCTTGCGCCTTAGTCCGCCCGAGCATAGTTCGATATCAAAAATCTGCACTCTATGAATTGCTGATTCATCTATTGCGGTGTCGTAATCTAACAGGAGATCATAAATCGCCTTCAAAAAGTCCCTCCTGTCCATAACTAGTGTACCTGTAATGGTGTATTTGATGTCAGGATGTCGGCTCTTACGTTACCCTGAACCCCAGAATGACCATGGCAATAAATCCACGCCAACCCCTTCAGGTTGGATGTCTCAACAGGGATCAAGATGCTGAGCAGCGCATGAGCTGCAGTGGTCAGCGACCCATAGCTGACTGCTAGCGTCAGGGCCAGCGAACCATAGCTGCCAAGACCCTTCTACACCTCCACGCGGTGATCCTGGATAACAGGCTGCAGCAGGCCAGACTGGCTAAGGAGAAGGGACGAAGAGGGAATGCTAACATGGTACTCAAAAAAATTCTTGCTGAATTCAGATGTGTTGGAACGAAAGGTGCAAATATCGCAGCCAAGCTGTAAACTACGACACAACGCGTTCCGTTCTCTGGACTACATTCTGCTACTTAAGCCCTTTCAGGGTTTGGTAGTAGGAGATTGAGAACGAAGAAGAAGAAGAAGAAGAAGAAGAAGAAGAATGACGTCTCAACATCTGCCATTCTCTCATACCTTAGCCAGCCTCTCTGTACCTTCCGAAGCGAACCAGTTCTAGAGAAAGCAGAAACGATTAACAAATGTGAAATATTTTTGTCAGTGAAATAAACGATATTTCAACAGCACGACGGTGGGCAGCCATTGAAAATTATATCTCGTGACGTGGTCATGTGACACTCGACAGTTCGACTATGCTGAAGATGGAATGAACAAATGGTCTGGCTGTTCAATGATCAGCTGCACTGAAAGTTATAAAGCTTACACAAATGCGAGAGGAAGCTACACCAGATATGGAAATACAGGTACACTACAATATCCGATATAAGGATATCGTATGGTGTTCGCACAACGTCCAAATGATTTAACGTCGTATCTCACAGATCGTATCGTAGACGCTAAACGACGTATATCTGTACTTCTGCCCACTAATTGTTCATAGATATGGTAATTACAGCAATAACAGAGAGGACGCGTGGTCTAGGGGTGAAACGTCAGTATAACAACCCAAAAGCACCCTGTTCGAATCACGCACGTGTCCGGTTTGGCAGATATGGGTATTCTTTGCTCCTCCCCCTACGGAAATTGATGGCAACCTACCGTACTGCACACTTGCCAAGAAACTTATAAAAGTCAAATATGTTGGCGGCAGTAAGAAGCGACGTTCTGCAAAGGACATGCTACTGACTTTTTTTTTTACAGTAATAACTAGAGATCATATAGCAACATGATTAGACGCATACTTTCTCTTGGTAAACTGGCGTAGCTAGCTTAGACATATACATCTGTTGCTTGGAGACTACTTGGAGTAAATTGGTAAGTGACGTTGTCAGAGTTAGTGAAGAGTATATAGTGAGGAAAGGTAACAGACAAGTCGACCCATTAAAGCTGGCCATCTGTTAAGGAGCGCTCTTACACTTTATCATCTCCAGTGATGGTGATATGATATCATGATTTTCAGTCAAGCATCTGGCCCAACCGGTCGCTTAGACAAACTGGGTATACTATCAGATAAGTTGACCATTTTTTCCCTATATGTTGATTTGTTAGTTCAGTAATGTTGTCCCTGATGAAGGCCTATTGGCCGTAACGTAGGTTTTGTTTGTGTTCTCGTCTCAGTGCGGTATCTGATCATACCCATTTTAAAATTTTTATTAAACTCAACCTTAATCAACTTTTACATTTATTTTCATGTTTTTTTCCCATTATATACATCCACAGAGCAGCTACAGCATCGCCTTATTTTAATATGATATCACATGTACGGTTTGTTTTTAACTAATCTAACAATCATAGAAATAAATACAAGATGCTTCAGCGATATGCTATTATCACTTATCATCAACAAACTTGACCATACTTCAAGAGAAGCGTCTAATGTAGTTTGCCTGAATCATATTGAATATCAACGGTAAAATGCATTCTGTGCTGGAATCTCAAGTATATTATTGGAACCTGGTATTATGGATTAGAAACAAGCCTGGCGCCTGACAAGTTGTTAGAAGACCTTTGGATTGATGGTTTGGCCGACATGGGAGACAATGGCCACGTCTCTTATATCATGATATACCCGCCAGACGTGCTTTCGTGGTCTTTATACCAAACAGGGGACTCTAGACAAACACAACTGATGTAACAGTAAAACCTTTCAAATATTTGTTGCTTTCCCACATTAATTATTTTTATTGATCAACTGCAAAACAGGAGATGTTTCACATACAAAAACTAACAGGTCGGTTTATTTTCGTGAAAGAGCGGCGTGTACCATTGTTTGATATAGGTATACAATTTCCAATCGTTTTTAATGGTTGACCAGGGAAATGGGGAACATCGTTTCAGTATGGGCGGCTCAATGCTGAGATGTGGAGTATTTGTTTACATTCTCTCTCTGCTTCGATCCCCAATCATAACCGGTTTCACTTTTTAGTATCGTTCGGTCAGGCCTACCATGAAATCACGTGACACCGCCATTTGCTGTGGGCGTGTAACTGGCAACCCTTGTAATGGCCAGGGTGGGTGCTCTAATGATGTTTCGTGGTCCTGTCATTACGGTTGAAATAACATACTTCTAGCCCTAAGATTGGAAATATTTGTCAACATTTCAAATAATCCAATTGCGATTACATGAAATGGGGAAATGAAATAACTTCACTGTAGTACACTGTTACCCAAGACACCAAAAATAGTCAGAGCAACAACATCAAAAACACGAGAAGCGCTATCTCCTTTTTCTTCTTCTCGTATCTGTGTAAGATCTACTTATGCACTATTTCATTCCTGCACCATACCAGGGTAAGTCACTACACATTATAGTTATTATAGGTTATTAAAAAAATTACATGAGGTGCGAACTTGGAAACTATTTGTTATTCAACTTACATTGTCCCTTATCTCTTAACATAATTTCCAGCAGCCCTGACATACTTATCACGTCGCTTTATCAGTGCACGAAAACCTGCAGGATAGAAGCATTTGCTCTGTTCACACGGCCACATTTGCGCTTCACGTTCATCTTCTTCGTCATTCGCGAAACGTCTTTCGCCAAGACTAAACCAATCAATCGTTGCACTATCTACATGACGTGTTCATATAAAACCGGACCAAACCAAATTGTAACATACGTACGATGACCATGATGAAGTCACTTTTGGTGTAATCAGAACATACCAACCGTCAATTTTGCTAAATTTCATTAACCTCCGACTCATAGTTTCCTTAGCAGACCGTTGAAAACATTGCAGGTATGATACGGAACCCGTCCAGAGTTGATCAGCGAGCGGTGATTCTGTTTCTAACAACTGAAGGATATCTACTAGTTGACATCCATCGCTGAATGCAGGCAGTGTATGGTGACAAAAGTGTGTCGAAGACAACAGTGAAGAACTTGACAACGATGGTCAAAGAAGGACGTGAGCTAACGCAACAATATGCGCCTGACCTGGTCTTGGAAGATCTTTCGCTAACATCCTTCTTTAAAGATCGTTGTCCAGTTCTTCACTGTTGTCTTCGGTACACTTTTGTCACCATACACTGCCTGCATTATGCGATGAATGTCAACTGGTCGACATCCTTCAGCTGTTAGAAACCGAATCACCGCTTGCTGATCAACTCTTGACGGAATTCGCATCACACCCGCCATGTTTTCAGCGGTCTCCTGAGAAAACTAGGAGTCGGAGGATAATAACATTTTGCAAATGTGACGGTTGGTATGTACTGTTTACACCAGAAGTGACGTTATCATGCGCATCATGCGTATGTTCACTTGTTGCAGCTTGGTCCGGTTTCATTTGAACACGACTCGAATTTCAGACTGCTGCAATCTCAACATGATGACCAGGACGGGTTTCATCAACAATTGTTTAGTGTCCTTGTTGGAATGTTCCGACCTGTACCATTATTAGTTTCTGACCAACTTACTGGCATGAGGTTTGGTTTCATTGCATGCCCATGAAGATATTCCACACTCACCAACCTTCTGGTCTATGTGATTGACACGGTGTCTGCAAAGTCATGTGTTGGAGAGTTGTCGACACTTGACGTGTTAGACCACGCTGGTAGACACTTACTACATGCTATCAGTGTGGAAGTAGGCCTATTCTCAATTCAACACAGACAACGATCTTCAAAGAACCACCACGCAGGCAATCAACATTCTAAACATGGGGAACATTCTTTGAGCTTTAGTTTGTGAAAGTTCGAAACAAAAGTTATTATATATTTCATATACAACAAACCAGTTAGTCACGAAACGATCGGGAAAATAGAAATACAGAAGCAGACTGCCTGATCGTCATGACTGTCTCATTTTTCAGACAATAGTTTTGGTAAAATGACCTCAGCGTTATAAATATTGGTATATCTTCTTCTTCTTCTTTTTCTTCTTCTTCTTCTTCTTCTGCTTAGTCTTCTTTATCTTCTTTTTCTTCTTCTTCTGCGTTCGTTCTCAATCTCCCGCTACCAAGCCCTGAACAGGGCTTTGCTAGTAGCAGGATGTAGTCCAGAGAACGGAATACGTTGTGTCGCTAGTTTACAGTTCGAATGCGATATTTGCACTTTTCGGTCCAACACATCCGTCTTCGGCAGCTTTGGTATTATAAATGTGAAATACATTGTTGGAGCTCTTGTTTGTGAAAGTCCGAAACAGAATTGTGAACTGCATTCATAGAGTCGACAATTTTATAACAAATAACTGATGGGGAACTATATGAGGATTATTGCACGTGATGCAGATCAGATCGTCAGAAGTTTTCAGACTGTTCTGTCACAAGTTGGGACCCTGTAGTTTCCTATCAAGGTGACAGTTTTCACTGGTACATGCATTCTCCCAGAGATAGAAATGGATCTCACAACACTTGCCAGACCTTTTTATTTAGTGTCTACTTCCAGCAGAGGTGAACAGGAACGTATCTTTAGACGGTACAGGCCTGAACAGTTTAAGATACCATTTATTCTTTCTTCTGCTTCTTCTTCGTTCGTTCTCAGTGTAGTCCAGAGAACGGAATGCGTTGTGTCGTAGTTTAGAGATTGGCTGCGATATTTGCACCTTTCGGTCCAACACATCCGACTTCAGCAAGTATTTTTGAGTACCGGGTTAGCATTCCCTCTTCGATCCCTTCTACTTAGCCAGTCTGCCCTGCTACAGCCTGTTATCCAGGATCACCGCGTGGAGGTGTAGAAGGGTCTTGGCAGCTATGGTTCGCTGGCTTCGACGCTAGCAGTCAGCTATGGGTAGCTAACCACCGCAGCTCATGTGCTGCTCAACATCTTGATCCCTACATTCAACATAATTCAACAAGCGGAAGATATGAAACTGCAAAATGTGCCTGTTAGCACTAATAAAATGGTTGCTATACATATATTATAAAGGCATCCAGCATACAAGGATCAGAGAAAGTCAATAATGTACACATTGGAAACCTATTTGGAGTTTGAAATGACGTCAGGATGACAACTGCTGTCTTTAGATATATTCAAGTTGGCCTCTGATAGTGTACGAACGAGAGATTAGATCGGCAGCATTGATTCAGGCAGTCAAATTTAAGATTAATACATGCAAGAGGAAGACACCAATGTGTCAGATTCAATAATACAATTTATAGAGGAAAGGCGTCTGAGACACTGATACACTTACCGTGCAGAGTGATACAAAGAAAAGGGCTAGTTAAATTTTTTTAGCACATCTCAAAAGTAGCTAAAAGAGTGGTGTATGATGTTAGCAACATCATCATGTAAAGCCATTGCTACTGAAACAGTGACATCAAATGTTCAGATACAAGTTTCCAATAAAGGAGTCAGTTGGAACGGTGACCCTATGCTTCACGCGGACCGAAATAAAGAATCCTCGTCGTCATTATTTGTTAAAAGAAAAGTGTTCAAGAGGAGTAGAGAAAACATCATGTTATCATCACCAGTATCATTCGTGGATAAGCCCTGTGGAGATAGCAATGACTTGAGGCTAAACTATACTTCATGTATAGCTGTTAAATAAGCTCTATGGAGATACCAATGACTTGAGGCTAAACTATACTTCATGTATAGCTATTAAATAAGCTGTATGGAGATACCAATGACTTGAGGCTAAACTGTGCTTTATGTATAGCTATTAACTCATGAAATTAACCCTGAAAGTCGCCATATCGATAGGTGGCACTAATTGGTGCAGGGCCCAAAGGATGAACTTCTGGAAGAACCTGCTCCTGGACATCATCTACCATGGAAGTCGCTAAACAGACTACGAACTGGTGTCTCACGGTGCAAGAAGAATATGAAGCGATGGGGATACACAGATGATGATACGTGTGATTCCGGCGCAATACAGGACACAGACCACCTGATGACCTGCCCCAAACCTGCAGGAAACATGCAATAGGCGCGACATGCTAGAGGCAAATGACAAGGCGATCCATGTCGCTGAATATGGATGCAAGATATATAACGTGGTGCTTGGTTACGGAAAGTAAGTAAGTACGCTATTAAATCGACACTTGAAAGGTTGCAAAGAAACCAATAAGACATATCGTTATGGAATAACTTACCAATATAAATAATAAAAATTGAGAAGCTGAAAAGGCTTCAGCACAACTGTTGTCACACTGTCACACTGTGAGTGTGTAGGTTCTCCTTTTTTCAATCAGTTTAACAGCCGTCATTGATAATGCCAATATAGTTAAGGATAGATGTATGTAGTTGTAGATGTATGTAGCTGTTAATGCCAATATAGTTAATAATATATGTATGTATCTGTAGATGTATATAGCTGTTAATGACAATATAGTTAAGGATAGATGTATGTAGCTGTAGTTGTATATAGCTGTTAATGACAATATAGTTAATAATAGATGTATGTAGCTGTAGATGTATATAGCTGTTAATGACAATATAGTTAATAATAGATGTATGTAGCTGTAGATGTATATAGCTGTTAATGACAATATAGTTAATAATAGATGTATGTAGCTGTAGATGTATATAGCTGTTAATGACAATATAGTTAATGATATGTATGTATCTTAATGTGAATATAATTAATGATTTATGTATGTAGCTGAAAAAAAAAAAAAATTAAAAACGTGGAGATCAAACCCAAAACAAAACCGCCGGAAATATTGTGAGCGAGCCAGATTGGAGATACTGAAACTTATGTGTGGAATGAATAAAAGACAACCCCCAACAAATATATCGCTGCAACAGGTGCAACCAAATGGTCGTTGGAGGAAGAAAAACAATTGATATCGATGAATGTATACACACACACACATACACACACACACACATACAAACATACATACATACACAAACAGTTGATCACACAAATTGAATGAGTTTTCCTGCCCTCTACACCACAGGCTATTGCATGGATTACAAAAATAACAGGAATAATGTAAACCTAGCCTCGGAATTAAGGTCAACAGACCATGTTGTACAGACACCTCGTGGACAGCTTCTGAAAGCGGAGACTTACATCACAAACTTAATCCTCTCATTCATTTCGTGCGATGGGTTCCAACTGGTGTCTAATTCAGTTTTGCCGACAGACGGTTGAAACCAAATCCGAGCAGAAACACATTCTCTGACAGCACAAAGCGAATGCACGCTGTACCTCCTCCAGCTGAAGGACAGCTGACCATCCAACAAACATACATCCTAGTTATTATAATGTATTGGTTCCCTTCATAAGAAGTAAGTGCATTAGAATAAACAGCAAATAATGTGTGTGATACAAGAAAAGAGAAACGTATTCCCTTGTTGTTGTTGTTGTTGTTGAATGCACACAATGAGTTGATTTACTCTTTTGTACGCTCTAGAAAGGACATTAACTGACGCTTTGTTGTAACTATCCTTACATGCTTGTATATATGAATATATAGAACAAATAATACACTAGGCAAGAATAAACTGACACCAACAAAGAAAGAACACGCAAAATATCAGATTACATATCAAAGAGGGGGGGCGGGGGTTTTTGGTATGGTGTTTTGTTTTTATTAGGGGGCGGGGGGTGGGGGGGGGGATCGTGGAAGGGAAATTAAACTAGAATCAGAAAGGGACAAATATAATACGTTTAAAACTGATTATAAGCGGAGATTAATGAAGTTAGTAGTTCTATCTGTTCTGATATGGTATCTAAGCCCTTTTGTGAATACATTGCATTGTATTGTGGTTTTTATTAGGCTATTCCCACATGCTGTTTTAATTACATTGTGTGGACATTTATAAAGATCAGATCTACCAGTAAATACGCTGCAAACAATAATGTTCATCATTTTAATATTTGATATTTATAGGTTGCCTATCAGGCACGCCAGGGCGTATCTAGGGCGCACGCGACACGCAATTTGTTTAATATTTTTTTGTTGGTTGCCACTCACGCCAAGGGGGTGTTTTATTTCATTAAGGCATTTCTTAGCACTGCTAGCTTGTTGGCAAATAAATTATAAGATAGGCCATTAAAAAACTAATTCTAGACACAGCAGTTGTTGGACAGCAAACTGGGGAGCTGATTGTTGAACTTCGGTCTCCACATAAATCAATATAAGTCACGCTAATGTCCACATGAACTATAGATTGGATTGACATTAGTACAGTCGCTCTAGCGGTCCAATCTTGAGATAAGAGCTATAAGGGCAGCTGAAGAAGTCTTTGCTGTTATTTAGGTATGTTTGTTATATTTTGGAAAGTCACTGAGCTTCCACTAAAGACTGAGTTGTTAGGTTCATATCAGAACTCATCACTGCCACGATGATGTGGCAGTCGGATTTGATATTAACAATAAAAACACCGAATTAATTTGTACTATAGTGTACTTGTTAGAACATAAGTTCTTAATAAAATTAACAATAAAAAGACAAAATTAATTTGTACTATAGTGTACTTGTTAGAACATAAGTTCTTAATAAAATTAACAATAGAAAGACCGAATTAATTTGTACTATAGTGTACTTGTTAGAACATAAGTTCTTAATAAAATTAACAATAAAAAGACCGAATTAATTTGTACTAAAGTGTACTTGTTAGAACATAAGTTCTTAATAAAATTAACAATAAAAAGACCGAATTAATTTGTACTATAGTGTACTTGTTAGAACATAAGTTCTTAATAAAATAACTAACATAACAATTACAATAATGTATGGAGTAGGAATAACGAGGAAAGGAAAATTATACATTTAAAAACGTTACATAAAAGGTAACACAAACAACCAATACACAATAAGACAACACTTTTCTGACCTTTCAGTGAATATCCAATGGACATGGATTATTATTCACATACATTTCACACTTCACAATACAGCAGTACAATGTAATTACACAATTATACACCTCTTCCCTTGTCACAAGCCTCTGCGTATCCGTCTGCCACTCTCTCGTTCTCACTTTCTATCTCTCTCTCTCTCTCTCTCTCTCTCTCTCTCCCTATAAATATATATATATATATATATATATACCGTTGTTGTTGTTGCTTCCGAATGCTCACAATGAGGAGGTTACTCATTTGTGTGTCCTAGCTAACTGGGCTGCAAAAAAACATTGTATGTAAACCATGCAGAACATTCGGTGCTCGCATTGGACTGATAAGCCACGCGAGGTCCAGCAACATCGGGGCGAAACATGACAGCCATTGCATAAACAAAACAAAACAGAACACTCACAACAAGGACGATGTCGGGCATCGTCAGCGACAAAGATGAACATTTGTTATCAGCCTCATAGATATAAGTACATACATATGTTTTTTTTTATTTTTTACGGTCGCCTTATTTTTATATTCCCCAATGAGGTATGCGCTGCATCATGTTTTTATTTTGCGCCTGTCGGCCCAGTGCATCCGACTTCTAGGCCAGTCTATTAAAGGGTAAACTTCCTTCTGCATTTTCTAAGGTGTCCTTCCCTGCGGTAACGACCGATGCTGTGATGGGGAGAGAACCCAGAACCTTCGGTTGTGAGCCGTGTCACTTAACCACAAGCCCCCGGCGTGCCCATATATATTTATATATACACACACACACACACACATACACACACACATATACATACATACATACATACACACATGCATACATACATACATACATACATACATACATACATACATACATACATACATACATACATACATACATACATACATACTCAAATAACATTTTTCTAGTTATTAACCGAATTACTTTGTAAGATTTGTTACACATGTTGCGCATTTCGGTGTTATCTCTGCAATGTAAACAGTATGGTACGGCTGATATTGTATATATCAGTTTTATCAATGCTAGAACTCCGTGATCCAATATATAGGATAAACAATGATATTACACCAGCCAGGCATGCACTGCTTAGATATTGTTTGTGCAGTTTAGATAGATAGATAGATAGATAGATAGATAGATAGATAGATAGATAGATAGATAGATAGATAGATAGATAGATAGATAGATAGATAGATAGATAGATAGATAGATAGATAGATAGATAGATAGATAGATAGATAGATAGACAGACAGACAAACAGACAGACAGACAGACAGGCAGACAGACAGACGGACATATGGATGGATGGAAGGATGAATAGATGAATGGATGGATGGATTGATGTATAAATGAGTGGATAGACGAACGTTTGAATTGAGGATACATATATATATATAGACACATCCTTCTTTTTGACCTTATTTCGATCCAGCTGGAGTATAGAGCTACCACTACAGCTGGCCTCTAGTAGGAAATCTTGTCCACAACACTTTGTATGCTATTAAAGTGCTGATCTCTGTAGCAATTTGTTGTAGACAATGAGGTTGCTAGCCCCAAACCCAACTCTATTTAATTGCGCATGTAGATTGTTACTTACTTATTTACTTACTAAGTAGATCCTCGTCTGCGTAGGAGTATAGCTGTTTCACGAAAGAACTCCAGACTAAATTACCTAATATTGTCTTCTACATATGGTTCCAGTGCAGTCTTTGCTATCTTGTTGACTGACTTGCAGGACTACGAGCAGTCATGTCTATGGAGAACATACTGATCAAAACCTCACGTCGCCAATTTGTAAAATATCTGTGTCAAACTAGTCTGGTGAACGTGTTGATGGTCTACACTGTAATCCCCATAGTACTGAGCTTACTGAGCAGCCGCGCACTGCCCTGCGGCTAGGAGGAACCCAGTCGATCTTCTTATTGTTCTGTAATAATTCCTTCAGCTCATCCATTTTGATATTGTTTTCCCAGTGACTAATTTCCACCTTTGTTTTAGAGCTTGTTGCGTCTGGAACTTGGACGTGTTCTGCCCCGATTAGTTCTGGGGAAAAAAGGATTTTCAGCTATCCACTATCTTCTTCTGTTTGCTAAGCAACGCATCTTGTTTGTCTTTTACAGATTTCAGAAGGTACAACTTTTCCTTCTCCGAGTTCTTTGGGGTCCTGGAGAGTAGCCTCTGGTTTACTCAGCATTCTTGTCAAACCTTTCTCCGTGCACCCCAAAACCCCCTCCCCCACACCACCCACCCTCATCATTCCCAGCGAAGGTTAACTTTTTTTGGCAGCAATTAGTCAATTCTTGATTTTGTATCTGAATGTTATATATTCCTGGTTTTTCCTGTTGTATTAGTGGCGGCCTTCAAGTATTATTTACATTATTTTTCTTGTCCTTCATTATCATTTTGGCTTTATCTGTTTACCAGATGCTCTCTTTACATCCGTTTTGGTTCTGACGTCATAGCTGTCTTGACGGTGGTCTAACATTTAAACCATAAAATCTCTAAATCATCAGATAATATGTACACTACATTGCTGCAGATCTGTCTTCTCTGGCAATCTTGACGATGAGACTTTCTTTCCATTCCCGCGGTATTTCTTTTATCTCCCACACTTGACAAAGTAATTAGTGTAACACTTTTGTAAAAATTGTAATATCCGATTGATTGCTTCAAATGGGATACCTTATGAACCGATGGTCTTACCATACGTTAGAGGCAGTATGGTCGTCTGAAGAATCACTATGGTGGCCCTCCCGCAAATAACATGGATATCCTTATATACCAGTTGGGGGACGGCGTGCCCTAGTGGTTAAGTGGCACGGATCACAACCCGAAGGTGCTGGGTTCGATCCCGGTGAAGCAAACCCTTAGAAAATGCAGGAGGAAGCAGACCCTTACATAAAATGCATGCTGAAGTCGGATGCACTGGGCCAACAGGCGCATAATAAAAACCGCAGTGCAACGCACACCGCCTTGGGGATAACAGAAATAAGGCGAACGCAAAAAAAAACATACAAAAAAATATACCAGTTGAATATCAGGAGGAACCAGCGGAGCCGGTCGATTTTGAATCTCTTAACTTAACTTAACGTCTTTATACTGGTTTAGAAGACATTGCAGAGTCTGTATACAACCAGTTACATTTAAATCACCTTGCTCTAAAAGCTATGGGCATCCAGTTTATTCTTAAATGCATTAACTGTCCCTGCCAGCCCACGACCTCCCCTGACAATGCTTTCCAAGCAGACACCACTCTCTGACTAAAAAAATATTTCCTAATATCTAATCTGGACCTCTCTTTAGTCAGCTTGTAGCTATGCCCTCGTGTTATTGTGGGTGGCTGTATTTTTAAAAAAACTTGTTATAGTCTAATTTATCCATTCCTCTGATCATCTTATAAACCTGTATTAAGTCACCACGAATTCTTCTCTCTTCGAGACACTGTAGGCCGGTTTTTCTGAGTCTTGCCTCATAACTGTAATTCTGGAATCCCACTATCATCTTTGTCGCTCTTTTTTGTATTCTTTCCATCATGTTTATATCCCCTCTCTGATAAGGACTCCACACATGTACACAGTACTCCAATCTAGGTCTAACTAAAGCTTTATACAGTTTGACTATCAGTTCCTTGCTCCTACGTTTAATATTTCTTTTTATCATACCTAACATTGCATTTGCCTTTTTCACTGCTACCTTAACTTGCTCACTCACCTTTCCTGTATGATCTATTATAACCCCTAGGTCCCTTTCCTTATCTATCTTTCTAATATTGTTCTCTCCCATTCTATAATTATGTTCCATATTGGATCTACCCATGTGGATGACTGTACATTTATCTAAATTAAACTTCATTTGCCAGCTTACAGACCATTGTCGAATTTTATCTAAATCCGACCTCAATATATCCACTTCCGCTTTAGATGAGACACTACTGCATAGTTTTGTGTCATCAGCAAATTTTGCAATCATGGATCCCATATCAATGTTCAAATCATTAATATAAATCAAGAACAAAATTGGTCCCAAAACCGAGCCCTGTGGCACACCACTTTTCACTTCACACCACTCAGAGTACTCCTTATTTATGCCCACCCTCCGCCTTCTTCCCGTTAATCAATTTTCAAACCATTTGGCAACTTCCCCACCTATTCCATGTGATTTTAACTTTCGAAATAATCTTTGATGAGGTACTCTATCAAAGGCCTTCGTAAAATCTAGATAAATAACGTCCACTGGCTCCCCTTATCTGTCATTTTAGAAACCTCCTCCATGAATTCTAATAGATTTGTTAAGCATGATCTCCCTCTAGTAAACCCATGCTGACTATTTCTAATTAGATTAAATTTGTCTAAATGCATTACAATGTTTTCTTTGATTATTGATCTAACAATTTACAGACTATGCTCGTTAAACTCACCGGTCTATAATTCTCTGGATCTGATTTTTTTCCTTTTTTGAATCCCCTTTAAATCACTCATTGAGAACATAATTTAGCCAATAGTTTCTTCTAAATGGTCTCCCCATATTTGCAACAGCTCCTTCGTGTTCCTAATAAGATTTCCAGTCTTATCTTTAATTAGGCATTTCATTTCTTACATATTTTCTAACTCATCTAAATATTTCGTTATGTCCACTCTGATGCACTTCTTATCTTCTTTGTTGACCGCACTGTATAATTCATGAACATTGCTTTTAGCATATCAATTTTGTTACCGTTCAAATTTGCTTTCTTGTTCTTCGCCATCTTTATCTTCGTTATTGTCTCGACTGTAATTCAATATTGAGGATGGTCTTCTTTGTTCTCTAGAACTTCTCCATAAGACTCATTCCAGATACATTTTCTCGGCCGACAAAGACCTTATCTTTATCCGTAAACTGTTCCAAAATCGGGAATCTGTTTGAAACTTTGACATTCATTTCGTCGCTTATGTCCTTGTGCTATAAGCAATCGAAAATGAACTAATGTTATTGCAGTCTATAATGTGCCGACCATCTTTTAAGTTTCAGATTTTTGCCACAAGCAGATTGGCTATCTGACGTTACGTCAGCCCTCTACAGACCTTTTCATCATACCTGATGACCCTGTGATAAAGTCGTACATGCTGGACCGAAAGGTATTGTAATAGATCTTAGCTGTAGGGATAAGACATAGAAGGAGCTTAGACATGTTTGAACATTTAACAGAGTTGGTGGGAAGATATAAAGAGCTTAGACAAGTTTGAACATTTAACAGAGTTGGGGGGAAGATATAAAGAGCTTAGACAAGTTTGAACATTTAACAGAGTTGGGGGGAAGATATAAAGAGCTTAGACAAGTTTGAACATTTAACAGAGTTGGGGGGAAGATATAAAGAGCTTAGACAAGTTTGAACATTTAACAGAGTTGGGGGGAAGATATAAAGAGCTTAGACAAGTTTGAACATTTAACAGAGTTGGGAAGAAGATATAAAGAGCTTAGACAAGTTTGAACATTTAACAGAGTTGGGGGGAAGATATAAAGAGCTTAGACAAGTTTGAACATTTAACAGAGTTGGGGGGAAGATATAAAGAGCTTAGACATCAATTTTTCGTTCTCTTTCTTCGGATTTAAAGGACCGAGTCAGTGCAGCTGAACTCAGTCCCGCCAGAATTTAAGTAACCAAAACGAACAACGTACGTTTTCGTCCCAAAGTGCAGAGGTTGGGGTTTAGGTAGACAGAGATACGTAACATGATGTTAACTCCAGCCATGTGTCCACACGTGGGACGATGGCGGTGGTGGCCAGATAGACTTGTTGCCGCAGACAAACTGGCGACGTCTGAAAACCACGCGACCAGATAATGGCAAGCAGACTGTCAAAAACGCGCGTCGTTTTGGAAATTACGCGATGTGAGGATCCAAATCAAATATAAATCCCGGTGGAAAGACGTGAGGTACAATTGCAATTTAAACTTTGGAGAGAGACGTTCAGTGGAGGGCATACGACGGAGATATACAGTTGAGGCACATTTGAGTTGAAAACCACAGAGAGAGAACACTTCACTTCAGAGACAAAGACAGAACATTTTCACTTCAGAGACAGAGAGAGAACATTAGATTACTTTGGAAAGAGACACTCAGTGAAGGGCAGTCGACGGAAATATGCAGTTTATGCAGATTTAAGTAGAAAATCACAGAGAGAGAACATTTCACTTCTGAGACAGAGAGACAATACTTCACTTCAGAGACAGAGGTACTTTGGAAAGAGACGCACAGTGGAGAGCAGGTAACGGAGATATGCAGTTGAGATAGACACGCAGCAAGCAAGGTAACTACCCTTATATTATGTATTGGTCGTAATTACAAGTCGCCAGTAGCTTATATAGGCAACCATCCAGTTATCTCATCATATTGACGCAATCTCACCGATCACGTCGACATCACCTTGTTTACGTGAATGTAAATTGTCAGTCGCAGCTAGAGGCAGTTTTCCAGTGATCTCATGGATCATATTTGATGCAGTCTATCATGAGCACGTCTAAACCACTTTGATCTACCCCCGACAAAGAGAAACAAGACCACGGACGTCATACCTTGGATTAGAACCTACGAACTTCACCATCAGCGGAAATCCGAAACAAAGTTCGATCGCAGCAGCCAAGATTAGAAGAGGAGAAATAACTGGGCAATAACAGTATCGATGCGGTTAGGTTTAGCTGTAGGACTGTTTTAGTAAGCGTGTGAGTGAAAGAATTTAAGTTGTTAAAGATTTATAGTTGGTAGTGTTACTTGAATAAAGAATCTGTTGTATTGTATTTATATTTGTGTTACTTGGATTTGTTTAGAGTGAGTGTAGGTTGCGATAGAATAGAGCAGACCCCTTTACCGTCTACGACAGAGCTCCATCAAATCGATCGACTCTGGTTCAGTGCAAATATCCCAGTCAAGTTGCAAACTACGACACAACGCATTCCGTTCTCTGGACTACAATATGCTAATTGCAAACCCCCTTCAGAGCTTGGTACTTTGAGACTAAGGACGAACTAAACCAAGCCATACCTGATGTCCTGGCCTTCATATCGACCCTATGCAGACAAAGAAAAACCGAAAATAAATAACCCGCACCAAAAGGTGCTAAAATAACCCGGATGTAATGTCCAAACCTTTCAATATGGAATAGATAACAACATCCTTATCTATCGATTTATTTGTCTGTCTGTCTTTCTGTCTGTCTGTCTATCTGTCAATCTATCTATCTATCTATCTATCTATCTATCTATCTATCTATCTATCTATCTATCTATCTATCTATCTATCTATCTATCTATCTATCTATCTATCTATCTATATATATATATATATATATATATATATATATATATATCTACCTATGTATCTATCTATCTATCTATCTATCTATCTATCTATCTATCTATCTATCTATCTATCTATCTATCTATCTATCTATCTATCTTTCTATCTATCTATCTATCTATCTATCTATATTTCCATCCATTCATCCATCCATCCACCCATCTATCTATCTATCTATCTATCTATCTATCTATCTATCTATCTATCTATCTATCTATCTATCTATCTATCTATCTATCTATCTATCTATCTATCTATCTATTTATCTATCTATCTCGTCTTCTTCGTTTGTTCTCAATCTCTTGTTACCAAGCACTGAACAGGGCTTTGCAAATAGCAGGATGTAGTCCGGAGAACGGAATGCGTTGTGTCTCTAGTTTACAGCTTGACTGCGATATTTGCACCTTTCGGTCCGACACATCAGTCTTCGGCAGAATCTATCTATCTATCTATTTATCTGTCTGTCTGTCAGTCTGTCTATATATATATCTTTCTTTATATCTATCTATCTATCTATCTATATATATATAAATATCTATATATATATATATATATATATATATATATATTTATCTATCTGTCTGTCTGTCTGCATGTCTGTCTGTCTGTCTGTCACTCTATATATATATATATATATCTCGATTTATCAATCTATCTATCTATATATATATATATATATATATATATATATATATATATATATATATATATATATATATATATATATATATATATCTGTCTGTCTGTATGTCTGTCTGCATGTCTGTCTGTCTGTCTATCTATATATCTATCGATTTATCAATCTATCTATATATCTATCTATGTATATATCTATCAATCTATCTATCTATCTGTCTATCAGTCTGTATGTCTGTCTGTCTACCGGTATGTATCTGTCTGTTTACATATATATATATATATATATATATATATATATATATATATCGTTCTATCAATCTATTTATCTATCTATCTATTTATCTATATATCTGTATATCTATCTCTCTATCTGCCTGCCTGCCTGTCTATCTGTCCGTGTCTAATATGAAGCAGCGTTATTTCCCTTGCTGTTGATAAGGTTTCAGAATATATCATAAATATGTGAACAAATATCCGATACACTGTAAATCAACACCTATCGATTACGGCCCCCAGAGCTTTCTGAAGCATAATTTTATTGCAAATTTATAAACAAAACACATTCAAACCTTTCCTATATGCAAAACTGTCTTATTTACATAGAAAACGAAGAGTATTCATAACAAAAAATTGAATTGCAATGAGCTGGCATGAAACAGTATATTCTTGATGCTCGCTATTTGCTAATTTAAAAATTAAAAACACATCAACCAAAAGTATATGCCATACCACGCCTAATGGGGGCTTTTGGATGGGGAAACTGCAACTGTTTAGATCTTTATTGTTAGTTGAATGTATTTGAAATATTGGAGCAGCAGATGTTTGCAGGCAAATGTATTTGTGGATGGCGGCTTCATGTCACGACATATGTATTCTCTGTTCGACATGACATCTCCTGCACGCAGATGTACTAGTGCAAATATCTAACAATTACTGTCGCGTTCTAGTCTTTCTTTGTAAAATTGACTGCATATACTCAAGTGACTTTACCATCATTATTTTATTAATGAGATGTACTTTTTCGTCAATTATCTTCATTGTCAAAGTCATTATTTGGATTCACATCATGGCAATTATTATTATAGGCCACACCAGCGTCAAAATCAAGTGAATAGAGCGCTTGTTTTGTAAGATAAATATCACTGTACGCTACTCAGTAATGATGTGCTCCAATCTACCCGGCTGTAAATGAGCATCCTACTTACTTGGATTACTTGGAGTTGCGATATTCAAACAAGGGACGTTAATGTCTGTTACCAGGTAGCCGAAGGCTATCAGTTGTCAGTAGTTTGTATTTTTTTTAAACTTCTTTCGGATTACTAGGCTTAGGGGAAAGTACAAATAAGTGGGGCAGTTTTTTTAATAGAAATTGGACTTTTGTCCTGACAGTAGCGTTTAGCCTACTCTTTTCGATGTTTAATTGGCAGGGGATTTTCTTAACGTGATCCACACTGAACACGGGAGTCCGATCTCACTACCAAGAGATCAGGGACATTTTTACCAGAAGATCTTTGTGAAAATATTTCGATTTCACCCGTGATTCGAACGCGCGACCTCCGGCATCTGAGGCGGACCACAGAAGCCCTACTTAATGTTAAGTAAAAAAAGGAGCGGGAAAGAGGGAAGAAAATAAAAACTCAATAATATAACCTGATGATATTCACATCGCAATAAATATCATTGTTACTCACTGAAGCGACCACCACTTCATCTTCATGAAATTGTTTGCTAAAACACTTGATCACCACGACAAAGTCTGCTTTAAAACTTCATCCCCACGACTAAGTCTGCTTTAAAACTTCATCCCCACGACAGTATCTGCTTTAAAACTTCATCCCCACGACTAAGTCCTGCTTTAAAACTTCATCCCCACGAATAAGTCTGCTTTAAAATGTCATGCCCACGACTAAGTCTGCTTTAAAACTTCATCCCCACGACTAAGTCTGCTTTAAAACTTCATCCCCACGACTGTCTGCTTTAAAACTTCATCCCCACGACTAAGTCTGCTTTAAAACTTCATCCCCACGACTAAGTCTGCTTTAAAACCTCATCCCCCCGACTAAGTCTGCTTTAAAACTTCATCCTCACGACAAAGTCTGCTTTAAAATGTTATCCCCACGACAGTGTCTGCTTTTAACTTCATCCCCACGACAGTGTCTAATATAAAACTTCATCCCCACGACAATGTCTGCTTTAAAACTTTATCCCCACGACTAAGTCTGCTATAAAACTTCATCCCCACGACAATGTCTGCTATAAAACTTCATCCCGACGACAATGTCTGCTATAAAACTTCATCCCGACGACAATGTCTGCTTCAAAACTTCATCCCCACGACAGTGTCTGCTACAAAACTACCAAGCCCTGAACGTTCTCAAACTCTCGCTATCAAGTCCTGAACGCTCTCAAACTCCCGCCACTAAGCATTGAAAAAGGCTTTGCAAATAATAGGATCTAGTCCAGAGACCGGATTACGTTGTGTCGATGTTTACAGCTTGACTGCGATATTTACACCTTTCGGCCAGACACATCTGACTTCCGTATGGCATTTTTTTTGTGCCGGTTTATCATTCCCTCTTCGCTCTCTTCTTCTTACCTAGACTGACCTGTTGTAGGTTGTTATCCAGAATCACCACGTGGATGTGGAGAAGGGTTTTGGCAGCTCTAGGTCGCTAGCCGCTAAAGCGAATGCACTGCTTAGCGTCTTGATCCAAAGTTGAGCAGATCCTTAATCAACCATTCTTTTTCTAAGAATCCAATATCGGGTGATTACACCAGACTACAGAGGACTCCCCAAGAAGAATTCGATGAACATTATCTTCACTGGAAGATAAGTTATATCCAGATGAATGCGCACAATGAAATCAACATATTCAATAGAAATGTGATACACTATGTACACATAGTCAACAAGCAGGATTGTACATTCATATCAAGACAATATTTATCTATCTATCTATCTATCTATCTATCTATCTATCTATCTATCTATCTATCTATCTATCTATCTATCTATCTATCTATCTATCTATCTATCTATCTATCTATCTATCTATCTATCTATCTATCTTTCTATCTATCTATCTATCTATATATCTACCTATCTATCTATCTATCTATCTATCTATCATCTATCTATCTATCTATTTATATATCTATCTATCTATCTATCTATCAACAGTCAACTTCTGTCATTAGACGTCGTGGGGAGGTGTGACCTCCTTTGTTTCATATTTTTTGGCAAGTGAAAATCCACTTGTGACTTGCCAGGTCAATCATAGCATCTGTTAGCCCCTGCAATATACGATCGCCTATTGTTTAGACTGGTGGAGGTGGAAACGTAAATTAGAGCAAGGTAGACCCGCAGCCTGTCAGATGTCATCTAAGCCACTCCGCTAGCCACATAACCAAGACCTAAAGCTGTAGCCACACAGTCCCCTTTTTGCGATATATTCTCTAAGGGACGAATATCCCTAAAATAATTTGAGTAGATTGTTAACTTGATTATTTCCGAGCAGCGGTCGTTAGGCCTACTCTTTTCGATTTCCAACTGCTAAGGTATTTGTAACGTGTGCACCACCGACCGCGGGTGTCTGATCTCACCACTCAAAGATCATGGGAAATATTTACCCGATGATCCACGTGACAAAAAATCCCAGTCACCATCGTGATTTGAACCCACGACCTCCAGCACCCGAGGCGAACACCTTACTCGAGACCACATTGTTCCCACTAACGACATAAAATTACTTATTGGTCACCTGTGCTATTTAGAGGCGTAGCGAGCTTAAGTGAAATTTCTTAGGTCAAGTGGTTGTCCATGAACGCTATGATCCAGTGTTGTAAGATGTTTGCTATCTATCTGTCCGACACGCGGTCTTCTCTATGCATTGTAACTAGACTTCCGTATGTTGAAAAGGGTGTAATTGGTAGATGATCCGACTTCCGTATGTTGAAAAGGGTGTAATTGGTAGATGATCCGACTTCCGTATGTTGTAAAGGGTGTAATTGGTAGATGATCCGACTTCCGTATGTTGAAAAGGGTGTAATTGGTAGATGATCCGACTTCCGTATGTTGTAAAGGGGGTAATCGGTAGATGATCCGACTTCCGTATGTTGTAAAGGGTGTCATTGGTAGATGATCCGACTTCCGTATGTTGTAAAGGGTGTAATTGGTAGATGATCCGACTTCCGTATGTTGTAAAGGGGGTAATTGGTAGATGATCCGACTTCCGTATGTTGTAAAGGGTGTAATTGGTAGATGATCCGACTTCCGTATGTTGTAAAGGGTGTAATTGGTAGATGCTCCGATCGTGATTTCATGAGATGACCCAATTATTGTATTTTCTGTCTTGAAATGTATTCAACACAAGGACTAGTTCTCACCAGATTTATAATGGTCATTGTTTCTCATTTGGTCTCTCATGGTGACACCGAATGACCTTTCTGGACACATTTGATTTCACAAGTTCTCATTTACCTTCATTGTGACATGGATAAGTGTTTCGTCTGACACTGGTAGCACAGAGTTGATGTAAAAAGGATGTTGATAGTGGCTGCATTGTTGTTAAGCTGATGTCCAGATGTATAAGCAGTCTAATTCTTCTTTTCCTTCGGCGTTCGTCCTGAAAATGACGTAGTTTGCAGCGAGGCTGCGTTACATCCGATACCGGGTTTACCTTTCCGCTGCGATCTTTTTCTTTTGACCAGACTATACTAGTGACTAGTGACAGAGCCTCCACGAGGAGGCTGAGTATGGTCTTGGTCAGCTGTGGTTCGCTAACCCTGATACAAGCAGCCAACAATGAGTAGCTAGATTATGTCTGCTCATTCACTGCTGCATCTTTGCTCCGTTTAAGTAGAGAGGACATATGATAAGTCACAAAACAGACTTTCTGGCACCTACTTTCAATTCTCCTATTAAGATTTCGATCTCCTGTAACAAATACTTCCGAGATAATAAAACTATAGCTCCTGTTTCAGTTGTATGTTGTTAACGCTTATGAAAAGTGGGTCGTGTGCACATACATAGTTTCTGTCTTTCAATTAATAAACTTCATATTATATATCGCTGCGTGCAGAGAACGACCGATCACAGCTGCAGATGCACAGCACCATGCTTGTGTGAAAGAACTGACTCGTGCCAATCATTGTATCAAGCAGAACGATATCAAGACATTGCTTAAGATTTTACATTCTGCATTATACATGCCCTGCTTGGGTATAGGAAAGCGTTTGAGATAGATCCCTCGCGTGCTGACACCGAAAATGAAACAGTGGGTGTGTCAGAAAGACGTCTGATTTTTTTCCTCGACCGGATGAAACAACATGTCCGACATTGGCGTTTGTATCGGAACAGGGATGGTGGTTGACACATCACATACACATCACATACACATCACATACACATCACATACACATCACATACACATCACATACACATCACATACACATCACATACACATCACATACACATCACATACACATCATATACACATCACATTCACATCACATACACATCACATACACATCACATACACATCACATACACATCACATACACATCACATACCGACATTCCAAGCTTGAGTGTATAGCTCATGTGAAAATCCGGCACATTAACTAAATTATGTTCTCAAATGCAGAACTTTTTTAATCACCCTCCTATATACTAATGTTAGAAATTACTCTGAAGTATGGTATACTTCTTTGTCTTTGTCAAGTTCTTCTTCCTTTTCTTCTTTTGTCCTACTGCTCTTGCCATGCTGCGTTGTATAGAGGCGGTATGCGAATATTTCTTGCTTTCGCCAAGTGGGAAGCTCGGGGTGTAGTTAATATCAGAGACACCCCCCACCCACCGAGGTCAAGGTCAGTCTCTTACTCGTAGACCGGAGACATGCATATGATATCCTCTTGGTGCAGGCTGGTCATAATGCATTCTGGCTAAATGACAAAACCACTTGATTTGTTGGGAGTCAATGTAGGCCCTAACTGGGTTTGTCACCACCGTCTTCCTCAGTGTGTTTTTGCAGGTTCGGTCACGCATTGTCTTTCCGGCTGCATTTCTCACACAGCGCATCTCACAGCTCTGAATCTTAATCTTATGTGTTTTTAGTATAGAACAAGGTTGACATTGGTATCACGATGTGGGAATAGAAGTGTTTAGTGAAAAGAAGTACTCAAAAGTGTTTACAAATCGGTGAAATTTTATATTGGACATTGTTCGCTTTATTAATTCTATGTGCGATCTCTCTGCCCACTCTGTCGTATCCAGTGAAAATACTACGTAGGTACGTGATATCTCTGCCCACTCTTCCGTCATCAATGAAAATACCACCTAGATATGTGCTCTCTCTGCCCACTCTGTGGTCATTAGTGAAAATACTACCTAGGCATCGATCTCTCTGCCCACTCTGCCGTCATCAGTGAAAATACTACCTAGGTATTTGATCTCTCTGCCCAAAGAAGGTGCAAGACTACCACAACCAGATTCTAGTGTGACCTACAAAGAATCCAAAAGGTTTATTAGGGCCTGATACATGGCCAAATGGGAAACAGAACATACTGGCTACACAGAAAATGATGCCTACTACCAGTTGAACAGAAGAGAGCAGGTCGTGGTCTTCAGACTCCGCACAGGCCACAACAGACTGAGGTACCATCTATTCAATAAACTGAAGATAGGTGGCACTGACGAATGCACCTGTGGTACAGGAAAAATGACCGCTGAACATCTGCTGCAAAATTGCCCGACATACGAGGACTAGAGAAAGCACATGTGGCCATCACCAGTGGCAACACTAGACAAGCTCTTTGGCAGTGTCGACAGCCTCAGGATGACAGCTGCTTTCTTCGAACAAATTCAAGTTGACGTCTGACAGCGTACGAAGAAGAAGAGGATCTCACTGCCCACTCTGCCATCATCAGTGAAAATACTAACTGGGTATTTGATCTCTCTGCCCACTCTGCCATTATCAGTGAAAATACTAACTGGGTATTTGATTTCTCTGCCCACTCTGCCGTCATCAGTGAACATACTACCTAGGTATTTGAACTCCCGTACTTGCTCGATACCAATGTCACTGCTGTGGAATCTTCTCTCCACGTGTTCATGCGATATCAACATAGTCTCTGTCTTGTCTAATGCGAATTAGTCTTGTTAAGATATAACTTTTCATTCATTGGAAGATCCGAGTTTATTGTTGTTAGACCAATCTCACTATATACATATATACATTCTACTCCATTGTTATTTCGTTCTAATTAGGTGTCATTGAGCATTCTCAAATAATACCACTGTGATTAGATGTTTTTCCCCTGTTCGGTCATTGTAATGCCTCTAGTGATCAGTTCATCCTTGAATCTATTGATAACGTCTGAACGACATTTAAGCAATTTAATTCTGTCATCTCCCAATGTGGTTTTCACTGGATGATGGGTAGACCTGGATTAGTGTTGCTATTTTTCCACTTTCAACTGTTCTGACAAGTACATTATATTACAAAATACGGTAGCCTTTGTCGTGGTTAATCTCAGCCAAACTGTTGCCACGCCACAAATAATGGAGATCACCCACTATCAGCAAAATGGGATCTGACTGTGGTTTAAGGTAGAGTTCTTTACTACATTCAGACAGAACGATCTGAACAACCACAAGAAATGATAAAACACAAAGGGCGCATATATAAACCAGATGACATATTTAATATACGACTCATTCTGTACTTCTCCGTCTAAGATCCTTGTTCTCGGGGACGGCGTGGGCCAGTGGTTAAGTGGCAGGGCTCACAACCAGAAGGTGCTGGGTTCGATGCCCATCACAGTACCGGCCGGTAACCCGGGAGGGAAGCAAACCCTTAGAAAATGCAGGAAGAAACAGACCCTTACTTAAAATGCACGCTGAAGTCTGATGCACTGGGCCGACAGGCACAAAATAAAAAACCAAAGTGCAACGCACACCGCCTTGGGGATTAGAATTAGAGAAATAAGCAAACGTTAAATAAAAATTTAAAAAAAATAAAAAGATCCTTGTGCAATGGTTGGTCAAGTGATGACCGATCATCGTGTCTGATGGCGTCTTTATTAGAAGCAACAGACTAATTCCATATCACCATGTCGATGACCAGCCTTCGTATAATGACCAAGCTCTGGTTCATGTGTTTCCTACTATGCTCTCATCGAAGCTGTTGTCGTGGCAGTTTCTTCCTATCGACTTTCACTAATGGCAGGCATGTGAATTGTGTGCTCCGAATGCCCAGTCAGCTCTGTATCCATTGCCCATTTCTTGAGTTATAGTGCATTGTGCGCTGGACATTTCTACCGGTTATGTTTAAGTGTCTGTTTGAACACCACAAGTACATTTGCAAGCGTTTGGCATCTGGAGTCGCTGGAGGTAGCCGAACAGTTTCCAGTGGTCCTTTTCTTAAACAATAGAGAGTAGATTCGTGTTGTCTATAAAGCTGGTGAATTGGGTCAGATCTGCTGTCTTCGTTGATTTCGTTCCCTCAGTTTGGATTGTCTTCGTTTATTATACGGTTATTGCAAGTGCGCATGTGCGAAGTTTATAAAAATACCGATATTTAGTTATCACCCGCTGAGTCCCATATTTTCACGAGAAACCTTCGCTTAGCAAAGTTATATTCGAGTCTTGATATGTCCCGTCTAAGTAGGGTCAAAGTGGTAATTATTTTTGTCCAAGATATTTTAAAACGTGTTTACCATTTGTGCTGACACCTTAAACAGTACACAGATGATGCACGCCAAAGTCAATATTGAAACAAAATAAACAATGACATCACTTCCCACACGCATATCATTAATAAATAAGGGGAGAGAAATATGATCGAGCTTTTTTAAGACTGTAGCATAACTATGCTCACAGTTATTGACAGTTTTAGAGCGACTACTGTTCGCTAAACTAGATCTAGCTCTCTGCAACCTTATATTGGCAATTGCTTGGTTGAAACTGGAATTGAAGAATCTTTATATTGTTTCAGCACACGATTTGCCAATAGTGAATAAGGAAATAACGATTTCCAACAAGTTACTTGCAAGTGACCATCATTGGTTGTGTTTTTTCGTTCCGTCAATTAATTTACATTTAAATGAGCTCCTACTTAGATTTCATCTCATCTGATCAGACATGAATTTGTTATCTTATATTATGTATGTTTATATATTTAATGCTGATTAATGTCTACTGTGAATTAGTATCTTCAAATACTTATCACCAAGCATCAATCGTATGACCTTCTACGTAATTATACAATATGTTTTTAACCTAATTGTATGTTTTGTCACAACGAAAAGACCTTGCATGATAAAAGTACGTTTGTGTACATATCTCACCTTTTCAAATATGTGCTTTCTATCATATAGAATTGATATTTCACATTAAATATTTCATGACAAATAGTTTGCATATTTTGTTATTCCATTTTTAGAAAGTAAAGTTAGCTACCAGTTCAGCGTGAACATTTACTATATGTTAGTTTGAGAGATAGATGCTTTCTTTATCGCTCGAGTGTGGTAATGAATGGACGGAAATGCTATTCCTCAGATGTTATTTGTGCGTTGAACTAAAGGTTCCAGACAAGACAATCTCTAATACAGAAGAGGAGGTTCAAGAGCGGGGAAAACAACACCACGTTGGAGGGAAATTAAGGAATATTTGAGATAACTGCGGTGGTAATGCAGCTGGACATGATGGTATAAATCCAGAAGTGGTCCAGTACATGGGAGCTGCAGATGAACTGTTAATTGTAAAGCCAATTTACGCATCATGGGGGCCAAGGCTTTACAAAAGGACTGAGAGATATACATAATTACTTTAGGCATCATGGGGCCAAGGCTTTAGAAAAGGACTGAGAGATATACATCATTATGTCAATATTAAGAAGGGCTGACAACTGGCAGTGTAAAAACCCTAGAGGCATGTCTCTCCTTAACGTCACCGACAAAGCTTGGTCTACGATGACAAGGCAAAAACAATGATTAATGTTTGAACCACAAAAAGGTGAAGTTCATCGAGGTTTCAGATCAAAACAAAGTAATCAAGAACGTATCTTCACGCTAAGATAACAGAGTGAAGTAGCTTTTGAGAATGGCATTGAAATGTACTCCTGTTTCTTGCACCTAATAAAGGCATTCTATAAGCTACCCTGTAGCAGGCTCTGGCAATGCCTGGAATAGAAGAATATTCCTGCACCCTTGATCTGTGTCAAACAAAGTTTCTATAAGACTTGCTTAAACTACATTAGGCCAGGCAACCAAGTTAGACGAGTTAACTATCAGTGGCGTAAGTCTGGGCGACATTATATCGCAGTTATCTGTTCTTGCTGATTATGGATGATTCCATCAAGGCTGCGAGGAAAGGACCAATCATACTTAGTGGGCTACTGGATACACACACACACATAAACACACATACACAGTTAGTAACTCCTTTCAATCCTAGGGTGTAGAGGTTTTTTTAATAAGAGCGATCACCATACTGTTCTATTCGTTGTCTTTCACCTGGTCTGTTTGTCTAGTCTGTTCGTCTGGTCTGTTCGTTTAGTCTGTTCACCTGGTCTGTTCGTCTGGTCTGTTCACCTGGTCTATTCGCCTGGTCTGTTCGCCCAATCTGTTCGTCTGGTCTGTTTGTCAGGTCTGTTCGCCTCGTCTGTACGCCTGGTCTCGTTTGAGTTCAGTTTGAGTCTCAGGAAATGTGTGTGTTCAATTGTTCATAGGGACATCATGTGGGTTTTCCTCTTCTTCGTTCGTTCTCCAACCCCCGCTACCAAGCCATGAACGTTCTCAAACTCTCGCTACCAAGCCCTGAACGTTCTCAAACTCCCGTTACCAAGCCCTGAACGTTCTCAAACTCCCGCTACCAAGCCCTGAACGTTCTCAAACTCCCGCTACCAAGCCCTGAACGTTCTCAAACTCTCGGTACCAAGCCCTGAACGTTCTCAAACTCTCGCTACCAAGCTCTGAACGTTCTCAAACTCCCGCTACCAAGCCCTGAACGTTCTCAAACTCTCGCTACCAAGCCCTGAACGTTCTCAAACTCCCGCTACCAAGCCCTGAACGTTCTCAAAATTCTGCTACCCAGCACTGAACGTTCTCAAACTATCGCTACCAAGCCCTGAACGTTCTCAAACTCCCTCTACAAATCCATGAAAATGGTTTTGTAAGTAGCAGGATATAGCCAGAAGAAAGAAATGCGCTGTGTCACAGATTACAGCTTGGCTACGAAATGTGCACCTTCCGGTCCGATTCCTCCACTTCATCATGACATTGTTGAGTGCCGGATTAGCCTTCTTTTTTTTTCTTCTTAATTTGTATGTGTGCTTAGGAATCATCTTTTTATTGCATGGAAAGATCTATCAGCTGATGTACTGTGTGCGGCTAACTTTTCTTTACCTCCCTTATGGTCTATTACCACTCCAAGATATTTGAATTTTTTCACATGTTCCAGTGGCTGTTTCTCCAGAATTATCAAATGTTTATTTTCCTCTCTCGTGACCGCTATGGTTTTTGTTTTAATGCTGATGATCAACATTTCTCTCATCTCCAGCTCGTCTTTCCAAACTTGCAAGTTGGCCTGGTTATGTGCCCCCGAATTGATGATATGCGTAACATCTACAAATGCCAGCTTCGAAATACGAGGTGTGTTCAATATATATACGACCTTTGCTCTGGAAAACTAGTTACTCGCTTATAGATCTGAAACCATAATCCCCTTCAAACGACCTCTTTATGGTTACACACACTTCTCTTAGAGGTTCCATCACTGATCAAAGCATTTCAGGAAAACCTTCTTTGGAAATAGAGTATATTTGGGGGCTTTGCATTCCAAATAAAGTGTTCTCGTGACTCAAATAGGGTTCCTTTCAGGGGCATTGTCCACCTTGGGTAACAGTTAAAATTCATAAGAAGCCATGATGTTAGAACAGGGAGCCTGACGAACCAGAATAATGTTGTTTTTCTCTAAGAAAGTATTAATCAGATGTGAATAATTGGCGGGTTCGTTGTCAAGACGGAGTTGTTAAGTTCCCCTTGCATACATGCCGGATCTTTGCATCGCAGAGCATCATGGAGGCGGTGGATGACTTCCAAGTAGTACTGTTTGATCGTTTATTTGGCCTTGTGGCTCTTAGTCGTGTTGCACCACTCCAAGGGAGTGAGGTAAAAAACAGTCAACAGGACTGTGACGTTCCGTAGTTTCACACCAAATGAAAATCCGACGAAATTTTACTACATTCGCTCACTCACGGATGGATGGCCAGCGATTGACGCTCAGTGCAGCCGGGAGAACTGAGTGACTGCCAGCGATTGACGCTCAGTGCAGCCGGGAGAAGAGACTGACTGCCAGCGATTGACGCTCAGTACAAGCTGGAGAACAAACTGACTGCCAGCGATTGACGCTCAGTGCAGCCGGGAGAAGAGACTGACTGCCAGCGATTGACGCTCAGTGAAGGCGGGAGAACTGAGTGACTGCCAGCGATTGAGGCTCAGTGCAGCCGGGAGAACTGAATGACTACCAGCGATTGACGCTCAGTGCAGGCGGGAGAACAGACTGACTGCCAGCGATTGACGCTCAGTACAAGCTGGAGAACAAACTGACTGCCAGCGATTGACGCTCAGTGCAGCCGGGAGAAGAGACTGACTGCCAGCGATTGACGCTCAGTGAAGGCGGGAGAACTGAGTGACTGCCAGCGATTGACGCTCAGCTCTGGCGGGAGCAAATTCACGCAGGCGCATGAAGATCTTCAATAGCTCTTCGCCACAGAATATGTTCAATGCATCATTTTGTTTCTATAGGAAAAATTAAGTTCAGATACATTTTGAACAGACCTCGTACTGTATGTTTTATTTTTCTGCATCTCTCTGAGTATTTTTATATCCGTTCCATGGGGACTTTAATGACATCATGCATGAGGAGTAGAAACAGTTATGATGATGAGATATCTCTTGTCTAAATGGCTCTGAATTCTTCTTGATTTATGATTTGATGCGTAGCACAGTGGTTAGCGCGCTGGCTTCGCAACTGGGTGGTCCTGGGTTGACCCAGCCTTAAATGGGTACCGGTTCAGTCCGGGAAGTAAAAGAGGGGAGGGAGAGGAGATGGCTACCGCCCTCATATAGCGGAGCCTTTGAAATGTGAGATCGTTAACACCTCACACCCCTACGGCAGTAATGCTATGGGATACTTTACTTTTTTTTTACTTTACAAAGGAAAAGTACAGCCTAGGCCTTACCAAAGGGCTCTAGCCGGTGTCTTCAGACCAGTATCCCAATCCTTCGATATTTGTCATTTTGTGCTAATTGCCATGCTGCCACACTTGATTGTATAATTATTCTGGTTCGGTTAAATAATCAATTTCTTTCTACGTATTGGAAATTATTTGTTTAAATTATCAAGCGCGATAATTAAAGTCAGTCGTATTGTATGACCTTTGATTTTTTTTTTTCACTGGTGCCCAACGTAAAGCAAATTTGAAACCCTTTTTTTATGTCATTAGTGAAACTGTTTAAATGATACCCGTGATTCACCACAAACAGATACTAGTATAACGTACGAAGAGTCAAAACGGCTTATCAAAGCCAGATACATGACCAAATGGGAAACCGAACATACTGGTTACACCAAAAACGATGCCTATTACCTGTTGAACCGAAGATAGCAGGTCGTTGTCTTCAGACTTCGCACTGGCCCTAATAGACTGAGGTACCACCTATTCAACAAATTGAAGATAGGTGGTACCAACGAATGCCCGTGCGGTACCGGTAAAATGACCGCTGAACATCTGCTGCAGAACTGCCCGACATACGAGGATCAGAGAGAGCAGATGTGGCCATCACCAGTGGAACTGCAAGACAAGCTCTATGGCAGTGGCGACAGCCTCAGGATGACCGCCGCTTTTTTCGAAAAAATAATGGTTACTGTCTGACTGCGTACGAAGAAGAAGAAGAAGAATACCCGTGATTCAGTTTGTTCAACAATTCTGTCACACATCTTCACTATAAATTAAGTAAATCTTCACCAGTTAAAATTGTTTTACCGTATTAGTTCAATCTTCCATGGTTTTATACTGCTTAAACTGGTTAGTTAATACCGTCACCTGTTTGACATTTCACCTGTTTAGTTAAGTCTGCTTTTTGATTTAGATCAACGTTCACCTATTTTATATTGGGGTTTTTTTTAACCTGATTATATTAATTTTAATGTTTGATATTATTTTACCCTTGTAAGCTCGACTTTCACTTGCTCGATATTATTTTACCTGGCTAAATAAACCTTAACTTGATTGATATTTTGTTTTAACGGTTTATGAAGTCTCCACCTGTTTGATATTATTTTACCTGGATAGATCAACTTTCACGTGTCTGATATTTTGTTTTGTCTGGTTCCACCAACATACACGTGTTTTACATTATTTTACCTGGCTAAATTAACTTTCATCTGGTTGATACTGTTGTACCTGGTTAGACCAACTTTCACTGTTCGACATTGTTTTACCTGGTTAGACAAACTTTCCCTTGGTGACTTACTTACATTTCGTGTCCTAAGCACTATGTGACATTTCTTTCTTACAGTATTTTGACCTGGTTGAAAATGTTTTACTTGGTTAGACCAACTCTCACTTGTTTTATATTGTTTTACCTGGTTAGACTAACTTTCACCAATCTGAAATTGTTTTACCTAGTTAGACAAACTTTCATCTACTTAATATTGTTTGACCTGTTTAGACAAACGTTCACATGGTTTGATATATTATTTTACCAGGTTAGACCAACTTTCACCTGGTTTGAAAATGTTTTACATGGCTAGACCAACTTTCACGTATTTGGTATTGTTTTACCTGTTTAGACCAACTTTCATCTGTTAGATACTGTAATAACTAGTTAGACCATTTTCAACGTGGTATATATTGTTTGTCCTGATTAGACCAAATTTCACCTAGTTTGATATTGTTTTACCTAGCTAGACCAGCTTTTACCTGGTTGATATTGTTGTGCAATGTTTATGAAAGTGTAACATATTTTATATTGTTTCTTCTGGCGTTGCAATTACCTTTGCTTCTATTGACCACTTTAATCAAAGTGTCATGTTACGTTCGTATGTGAGAAACATTTTCCTTCCAAGGACCATCCGGACGATGTTTTTCAATAATCAAGTCCCGTGGTATCCATCACAGACTTGTGTATACTATAGCTACTTAATTCGCACAGTATTTGATGTTATCGGTTTTATTTATCAGATCGTTTGTTCATTTCAAAACTCTAAGTATGAGGCAATCCTCTTACGCTAACTCAAACCATCTGCTCCACACCTCTTCACATTTTTCTCTTCTACATCAAAAAACGCGGAGATCTGTGACCCACGAAAATAAAAACCCATTTTATTTTCTTTGACTCCTCTCTAAACAGCAAGATGAAGAGAATAAATAATGGAGGTTAGAGCCATTAAACGCCCATATCTATTCTCTCCTGGATTCTTCACCGTGTAGCTAATTGCCTTCTCCCTTCCCGTACTTGATACATGTCTGTTGTGTGTGTGTGTGTGTGTTCTCTGCGAAAATATATCGGATTAAATCTTTGGGAAGATCCAGGCAGTTAAATACAGTAGATATGGGGGGCAAGAAACTCAAGTTTCCAGCATTTTATTTTCATGAAATCCGACTTTTCCCCAAAAAATATTTGTCTTTCAACTCGGCTAGTTTTATTCAAGTTGAAAAGACAGAAACAATAATAAATATCAGTGTCTATTCTAGCTGATGAATCTCCACCTATCTGACCGGCTTCTTGTTTCTACTGAGGGTGTTTCTGTCCTGTCTTTGATTATTTGTGAGCTTTCCTAAATGTTTTTTAGGAAGGCTAAGTGTCTTGATTTCAAAAGATCGCCCCAATGTTTAGATACAGACAGAGGGAGATAAGTAAGGATTGAGGTGAATAGAGAGTTGTCTTTTTGCGTTACAAGCATATCTACATTGTTATTCTTCATCCACTCATTTGTGCTGTTTGGGATGTAAGCGACGGACGATTCATTTCTTGGGTCAAATGTGTGTGTTGGTTGTTGCAGGACTGAGTTGTTGCAGGAATTATATTTTATAATATATTCATTTATTTTCAGTTAACGAGGGCTATGCATGGGACTAGTTTTGGATCGAACTAGAAAATCATTTCCTCATTATCATCATCCGCTAAGTGATTTTCTTGATGCCATGTTACCATGCATTTGTAATGTTGGCAATAGTAGATGTTTCACGTACATTGACAAACTATTATTATCTATGTCTTTATTATCACTATTGTTATTTTGTTAACATTACAGTTATTATGCACTTTTATTACTAACAATATCATTTTATTATTACTGTCATTATCATTATTATTATTATTATATCAATATATTTATTATTTGTATTATTACAATTAATATTATTATGAACACTGCTTCGAGTAATTAACTTAACTAAATGTCTTTATGCTAGTCTAGAAGGCTCTCCTGGTCTGTTTACAACCAGTTTATGGGACGGTGGTTAACCGATATGCGAGTCCATCTTAATAGACTCAAACACTAAAGTAAAGTAGACTTTGCCTGTTAGGCTCCATCTACGCTAATCATAACAAAACCCCTAACCATAGTCGGTGTTATGCCATGTTACACAGTCGCCTCTTACGACATGTTCTCTTCAGTGCTATTCCTGTTTTTGTCATACACAAAGACCCCGGCAGACCACTCTGGACTATAGTTATTAGCATTATTATCGTTTCCTTTATTATTGTCATTATTATTACTAACATTATTATTAATGTAATTATTAATACTATTATTATTAAATATTACTTCAAGTACAAGAACATTATTATTATTATTATAACTATTTTTATTAACATTATTAAAGTTATTACTGGCATTTAAATTAATAGTTTATTAGAACATTATTATTATTGTACTAATATTATTATTGTTACTATTATTAATATTATTATCAATACTATTATGAACACTACTATTAATATTATTATTATAAACATTGTTATTAGTGTTGTCTTTATCGTTATAATTATTATTATTAACATTATTGGGGAAGAAGACTAGCGTCTGGTCAAGCAAATAAACTGATCAGACATGTTAGGGTCAGGCAAAACATACTGGCCAAGACCCTCACCTCGGCTTCCTAGTAGCCTTCCCTGAAAACTGACTGTTTTTATGGCAGCCTGGCTAACGAGGTGATGGATCGACGTAATCCCCGTAGTAGTGAGTGACGCGTAGATGAAGTCAATCATATCACAACCGCCTGAGGACCGCGGTCCACCTTTATCAGCACACTCGGGAGGTGAGGAAAGCTACTGCACCCGCCACTTAACGTCCTTTTGGGGGCGCACAAAAGAGTAAACTACTCATTGTGGAAATTCGAAACAACATATTAACATTACTATTTATGTTTGTGAATAATATTATTATTATTATTAACGTTAATTCAAGGAAAAAGGTGCGCAGTTTAATTCCATCTCCCTTCACGATTACATCGGTCCAGCTGTATAGCGGTTTCACCTAAATATAGGTACCTGACCTACAACTAGGTACCTGACCTCCAACTAGAAAATAAAGGCAGCCGGCCACCACAGCTAACACAAGCTCCGGTTTAGTACAATTAAGTACTATTAACATTAATGGTAATATAAACATTATTACGTTATTATTAATAACATTATTATTATTATTATTATTATTAACATTGTTATTAATGTTAATATTATTAACATTGCTATTATTATGTACATGATTGTTAATATATTATTATTGTTAATAACATTATTATTAGTAACATTATTATTGTTATGATTATTATTAAAGATATTATTAACATTATTATTATTACTATTACTATTTTCATAATTAGAATACTGCTTTTAGTAGTTTTATTGTCATAGGCATTATTATTTATATTATTATTTTTACTTTTATTATTATTGTTATTATTATTATTATTGCTGTTATTAAGTACAGGTTGCGGAGCGGTAGGTAACCATTTTTTATCCAAAAGAACACGGTTCAGTCAGTCGCAAACGAAAGAGGCTCTTTTCTAACGAAGGGAAAAAAGTCCTTGCCAGCACACTACACAGCGACTGAAGAAAGAGCAGCTTGTATTCGGAAGCCCTACCCTACCCCAATCCTCATCACCCAAACCGCGTGCCGTCCCTAGCTGTGATCGTGTTTTTACTCACTTGTATTATTATTAATATTATTACACAAATGACAAAATTACAGGAGATCAATTAAATAACAATGTATAAAACATGAATAAATAGCACGTATCTCTGATGTATGGAAGTGGTGGGTTGGTGCATTTAATTTATACGCGTGCGTTGTACTTGTAAGGGGGTATGATTAACTAATGATAATGCCGTACACAAAATATGCTTATATAGATTACGCCATTGTGTAACTAGGCGTTATGACCTAGATAAATATCAACCAACTGTTACATCATCGTTACGTTAGGCATGATACGTCTGCATCAATCGCTACATCATAATACCTGCAGAGTTTGTCTTTATGGGGTGGGTTGTGTTGTTTTGTGGTCTGCACCCATGACCCAGAGCACACGTCTTCATTAAATATCTGTTTGGGGCTGATACCTTACCCTTTGACTGTCCCCAGTATCGATATGTTGCCAGAATGAGGTGTTTTGTTTTTTCTAGGAAAATTGTCTTAATGAGCTATTGGGTATTTTTCCTTAACACGATGTGACCTAATACCCTGATAAGTTGTTTTAGTGGATACGACACAAAAAGCAGATGAATACAACACATACATGGACTACGTTCGCTATCCCACAAATGTTTACAGTTAACCGGAATAAATACAGACTGTTGATCCGTGGCAGCGATTTCTGTGAAAGATTTGTTTCCTGGGATTGCTGAGGGTCTGAACGTATAGTTCGATTCGTTAACCTTTGGGTTGCCTTGATTCTGGAGATAAGAGCATTGAGGGCCGGGGTGTGTAAGCTCCTTATATAAACAAGTCTCGGTCAGCTCAGTATTCTTGTGAACAATCACATAAATAGACTCATCTGACACGCATATCAGAAGTCTGGCTTCTTCCCCACTGATGAGATGAGATAGCCGTCGGTGAATGTGACTGTAGAGATGTTATCACAAAATAGGAGCTTCAAACTGAAACAAAATTGAAAACTGATACCTGTTTTCTGAAAAACATTCCCCGTACACCTGACACAGGTCTTCACGAAATTTTTGTGAAAATAAACAGACCCACATTTCCAATGTGTCCGTTTTGAAACTCTTAAATGTTTCACCTATAAAAATAGTCTCACTACAGACAATATACATGTATTTTTTTCATTGATAAATTCCATGAAAAGTGTACATCTCTTTCAATTATTAATTCAGAGAAAGGTGAATATTTCTTTCATTGGTAAATTCCGAGAAAGATGTCAATTAATTGTCATGTTTTGGTGAAAGACAAACCTGTTATTTTTTTGCAACTTCTGCCGACTGAATTAAAAATATTTTAGAGACCAGAGTAAGAAGTAACAACTGCCTCTCCAAATGTTCTACTATTTTATGATTGTGACTAATGTCAAGGTTGTGTGTGACACATTTGATAGATGACAATATGTCTGTATTATTCTTATTTCAGGGTTAAATTTGTCCCTGCTGTTGGTGCTAAATATGCAGGAATGAATGAGCAGACACTAGCCAGCGACTCATAGCTGACAGTAGCCAGCGACTCGTAGCTGGATGCTTTCATCGGGGTCAGTGTGCAATAGCTGACTACCTAAAACCCTATGAATGCATTCTGGCTGAGAGAATACCGATCGAAGATGGAAGACAAATCTGATACCCGCAAACGGCGTGCTCAAATTGGATGTGTGAGGCCAAAAAGTGTAGATATCGCAGCTTCCCTGTAAACTTCGACACTCTGTCACATCGTCGTTCCAAGGAAGAACGCCAAGGAAATGTCCTAGTTCTGTCTACTCGTTGCTTTAAATCATGTTATAGAAATATGTGTCCTCTTGTAACTTTAGTAAATTAATGACGAAGCATTCATAGACAATCAGTTCAGATGAGATGTTCAGGGTAGCAACAATCTCCATTGAATTGTTCCGTTTGCTGTCATCTATTTTACCTTCCTTCCATTGATGATTTAGAAGTTTCATTATTGCTCTGCAAGTTTTTGTCAAGTTGTTGGAAGTCTTTCTTATTTCTGCCTTTTCTCTGGGGATCAAGGCATGGGATTGACTCGTTAGCCATTGGCTGTCCCCAGCATCGGTGTGCTGTCAGAGTTGGTTTTCTTTTTCAAGGAAAACTGTCTTAATGAACTATTAGGCTTTTTTCCTTAACCCGAAATGACCCAATACCCTAAGAAATGTGACGATTGTAACGGGCTCTCTTCTTGCAACATACTTCACACACGCAGTTGGTGATTTCATTATTCTGTTACTCTCCATCTTGTTATGCATTACATAACTGATATAGAAGAATACGTACTTGATACTGGAGAAATCTTTGTCGTAAAGTTGCTCAACAAATAATTCCCGAGTAGGTTATCATCAGGGAAGGAAGACTAACGTCTGGTCAGGAAAAACATACGGGACAAGACCGTCACCTTGGCTTCCTCGTAGATCTTCCTGGAAACGGGCTGTTTTCATGGCAACCTGGCTAACGAGCTGAGGGATCAACGTGATCTCCGTAGTAGTGAGGGAGACAGATGAGGCCAAGCATAGTACAACCGCCTGGAGGACCCCGGTCCACCTTCATCAGCATGCTCGGGGTGTGAGAAAACCTACTACAAACCACCACTGAAAGTCATTTCCGGGGCGCACAAAAAAGTAACCTACTCATTGTGGGCATTGCTCCATTCGGGGCATAGACCATTGACAACCCTCCTCCAGCAGGTTCGGTCTTGATCTGCCCTTCCTGTCTCTCTGCAGTTGAGTTCCAGAAACCGAAGTTCATTTTTGTAATCTCTTCTCCGTGTGTTTCTTGGTCTACTTCTATTCCTCTTTCTCTGTGGAATTCATGTCAAGACCTGTTTGGCTATGTTCATTGGTAATTTCCGTAACGTGTGCTTTATCAATCATTTTTTTTTAGTACGGATACATGCCTTTGTTTTTGTTTTTTTTATATTCGCTCTGAAACACTTCTTTCGACGTTCTGAATATATTTCGTTCATTTATCGCGCAATGATATCAACACGTCCAAATATCATTTCACAGTATCTTTCACGTACATCACTCAATATCCGATGCAACCCTACCCAGCAGCCATCTCAAGCCAAATGTGTGTGTTCTTGTCCTCATTCTAAATAAAAGGAAACAGTAGCTCTACGACATACAAATCATAAGAGATCAAGTGTAAAAGGCGTTCTTGTTCTAAGTCTCAGTTTTTCAATGTCATAATCAGTTCACTTCTTCGCTACCCTATCTTGCACAAGTAATGTCAGTCAGCGGAATCAAATATCCATTACCTTTACCTGTACACTGTTGCTATGTAATCAACGACAGGTCATTTACAATTATGTCAATTAATATGGAACAAATTAAGAATTAGTAAAACCAAATCTGTTTTCAAATTCTTCTGCTGGTAGCATTCCAAGTGGAAATTAAGGTTAGGGTTTTCGATATCAAAGTAAACAAATGGTCCTATTATGCACCTCGAAAACATAGAATATTACTATTCATAGTACACACCAAGACCAACAGGTGCAACAAGCGCATACTTCATGATCGATGCTCACGTGTCATTTAAAAGCATAAACATGAGAAAATAATCAGAAACCAGCGATACAGATGATGATCTGGGATGAGTAAGTGTGAATGGGTATGACATACACGTCATAAAGTTGCAATATGGTATGGTACATCATCATAAGGTTGGAGTAGGGTATGACACATCATCATGAAGTTGGAGTAGAGTATGGTACATCATCATAAAGTTGGAGTAGAGTATGGTACATCATCATAAAGTTGGAGTAGAGTATGGTACATCATCATAAAGTTGGAGTAGGGTTATGGTACATCATCATAAAGTTGGAGAAGGGTTATGGTACATCATCATAAAGGTGGAGTAGGGTATGACACATCATCATGAAGTTGGAGTAAGGTATGGTACATCATCATAAAGGTGGAGTAGGGTATGACACATCATCATGAAGTTGGAGTAGGTTATGGTACATCATCATAAAGTTGGAGTAGGGTATAGTACATCATCATAAAGTTGGAGTAGGGTATGGTACTTCATCATAAAGTTAGAGTAGGGTGTGGCAAACTGTCATAAAGTTGTTGTAGGGTATGGTACATCATCATAAAGTTGTTGTAGAGTACGGTACGCCCTTAGAATGTGGTAGAATTACATGGCACACCCTCAGATAGAAACCCGGCTAAACAGCCAGGCACTAACTGGAATGGAGACCCCAAGGGATGAGACAAGTGGGGAGACCCCAAAGAACACAAGGTAAATAATGATGCAAGAGGACGGCAGAGCAGTGTCATGGGTTGAACTAAAAAAAGACGAAATCAAAAAGTAAATGGCGAAGAGCATCCATCGGAGCATATGTTCCAATGGATACCATATCATTTAAGTAATTGAGTCATTTTGTACCCATTCGTGACACAGCAGAACGACAACCAAGGAAGTACCTCACGAGTTATTGCCCATGCCATGCATAAACTAATGCGCCTGGTACCTGTTAGCGGGTGTACTGTGTTTGCAATAAAACACAAGGATTTCTAATCAAGACCCAATACCTTTCTTTAACATCGTGTTGATCGCGGTCCTAGAATAAATAAAGAAGACCAGTTGGTGCAAGCTATTGAAGCTGCTGTCTTAAGGAAGTCATAACAGGCAAGAGGCATTTCGTGTCATTATCCGTGAGACCTGTGTCCGTCTCGTGACGGAGATGTTCGATATGGACAAGACTGTTGATCCAAACAAGAGCAGATAAAGTCCTGGAAATTAAATATTCAATTGGAGATTGGCTATTGCTACGTTCCATTCTTTTCATTGCTGTTTGGTGGACAGAACTGCATTAGGTGTTCTTCTGTGATAGTGGGTGGGTGGGGGGCTGGTCCACAAGTTCAAAGATCCGCAATGCCAATCTTGAATTTATTGCAAAGGGAACATCTCAATCGGTTGGGCTCTATGTGCAGCCCTTAGATGATCACCTGATCTCGCATGGACAGTTGGAGGCACGCGCCATTTAATTATGACAACCATCATATCTGTGTATTCCTATTGCCTTTTTTCTATGATCAATTTCTGCTGGTGAATGGTGGGTCTACTTACAATCGTAGTCATGAGTCCCATTTTTAGTTATAGCATAGCGGGGTACCGATATAGGAAATCGTAACAGAATACTATATTGCTGATGTCCGAGCAATGTGGAGGTCACTGATTACTCTTAACATTTGTCAAACATTTTGATGAAAACTTAAGTGATAGCCAGGTTGAACACAAAGTATTTTGTGAATGCTCACAATGAGTAAGGTTGCTCTTTTGTGCGTCCTGCAAAGGGCGCTAAGTGACGGGTTGCAGTAGTTTTCCTCACAAATCGAGAGTGCTAAGGAAGGTGGACCGGGGTCCTCTAGGCGGTTGTGCTATGCTTGGCTTTATATGCGTGTCGCACACTACTACGGGAATAACGTCGATCCCTCACCTAGTCAGCCGTTTTCAGAGAGGGCTACGAGGAAGCCAAAGCGCAGGTCTTGACTCGTATATTTTGCCTGACCCTGACTAACATGTCTGATCAGTATATTTTGCCTGACCATGACTAACATGTCTGATCAGTATATTTTGCCTGACCATGACTAACATGTCTGATCAGTATAGTTTGCCTGACCATGACTAACATGTCTAATCAGTATATTTTGCCTGACCCTGACTAACATGTCTGATCAGTATATTTTGCCTGACCATGACTAACATGTCTGATCAGTATATTTTGCCTGAGCATGACTAACATGTCTGATCAGTATATTTTGCCTGACTAGACGTTAGTTTTGCTCCCCGGCACAATAGAACCACAGTAACCGTCCAAAAAGGGTGAAGAGACTTAAGCATGGTGCGAGCAACATCGTCATGTAAAATCATTGCTGTTGAAACCGCAACTGCAAATATTGGAATAAAGGGGACTTTGCGAGGAACCAGAAGTAACATTTTTCTTCGGTTGGAACGAAAAGATCAATAATTATTCCGCTAAAATTAATAAATCAAACAAAACTAAAACAATGAACATTTACGTTCCTCTGCCTTCCTATATACTTTTTCCAAATACAATGTTCTAATGTTCGCAATATTGTATAACATTTCACTTCGTATAACACTATAAATGAGGAAATAAAAAAGGGGCTACTGAATTTATTATATATATATATATATATATATATATATATATATATATATATATATATATATATATATATATATATATATATATATACAGACACACACACACTTACTAGAACTTCGCACAATTTGTTCATACACACAGATCGGTAGTGACTTCAATTTGAAATTGCGACTAGAAATAGATTGCGTTGATGTCTACAACTTCGCGTGTTTGAGAGTGATTTATGAAATTAGATTTTCAATCAGCGGAATTATGATAATCACTCTATAGAAAATATTCACTAAGCACAAAAGAATCCACCAGAACAAGACTGCATTCATGTAAGAGAACTAAAGTTACTGAACTAATATATATATATATATATCTCATCATCATGCAGCATGTTCTTTGCAAAATGTCGCTCTCATAACAGCCCGTCTAAAAGAAATCCGATATGTTGGCACATCTACAGCCTGCTCCAGAGTCATACCCAAGCATCCCATAACATCTTAGTGTTATCGTCTTGTTGGTCTGCCTCTGCTTCTATTGTCTGGCACTGTACCTTCCCTTACCGTTCTCTCAAGACGGTTGTCTTTTTTTTATTTTTTTTTTATTTTTTTTATTTTTTCCGTTCGTCTTATTTCTCTATTCCCCAAGACGGGTGTGCGTTGCACTGTGGTTTTTATTTTGCGCCTGTCGGCCCAGTGCTTCCGACTTCAGCATGCATTTTATGTAAGGGTCTGCTTCCTCCTGCATTTTCTAAGGGTTTGCTTCCCCGGGGTAACGGCCGGTGCTGTGATGGGGATCGAACCCAGCACCTTCGGGTTGTGAGCCGTGCCACTTAACCACTAGGCCACGCCGTCCCCTCATTGTGTCTTTTGATGTGGCCGAAGTTTTTAAATTTTCTGCTCATCCTCCATGTCCAACTGTTGTCGAATGTGCATTTTTTTATTTGGTTCTTGGTTTTCTTTGAGCCCTTTTAAATCATTTCGACTCGAAAGACTCGATTCTCTTCCTTGAGGTTTGGGTAACTGTCCCTTTTTCGCAGTCGTTTGCTTCAAATGGAAAAACACAGGTTCACAAAATTGTTGCTTTTGTTGATTTACTGGTATTCTGTCATACTTTCCTCTGGTTGGTTTACTGGTATTCTGTCATACTTTCCTCTGGTTGGTTTACTGGTATTCTGTCATACTTTCCTCTGGTTGGTTTACTCGTATTCTATCATACTTTCCTCTGGTTGGTTTACTGGTATTCTGTCATACTTTCCTCTGGTTGGTTTACTGATATTCTGTCATACTTTCCTCTGGTTGGTTTACTGGTATTCTGTCATACTTTCCTCTGGTTGGTTTACTGGTATTCTGTCATACTTTCCTCTGGTTGGTTTACTGGTATTCTGTCATACTTTCCTCTGGTTGGTGTACTGGTATTCTGTCATACTTTCCTCTGGTTGGTTTACTGGTATTCTGTCATACTTTCCTCTGGTTGGTTTACTGGTATTCTGTCATACTTTCCTCTGGTTGGTTGCATCGTCATTGCCAATCTCCTTCTGATTTCCTATGAGTAGTTGCCCTTGTTGTCAATTCTGGAGCCCAGATACTTGAAGTTTGTGACCAGGTCTATTTCGACACTCTTGTTTTGTTTGTGGTCATTAATTTTAGTTTTCTTTATGTTTGCACAATGGTGTCGATCTTCGCTGCATCTGTTAACAGCCAAATTAGCTGCTCTAAGCGTCTGCACTGTGTCGTCTGCGTCACTGTGTCGTCTGCGTCATTGTGTCGTCTGCGTCATTGTGTAGTCTGCGTCACTTTGTCGTCTGCGTAGCTTAGCTCTGGGATCTTCGTATCCGTCGATTGTAAAGTGATCGTAACTTTCTATATTATGTACATTATGCACTCCGTATACAAGTTAACTTACATGTCATTTCCCCCTCCCTCCGCTGCCTTCTGAGGCTTCGGGAGTAAACCCTGAGGAAAAATCTGCATCCTATGATATCTCCAGTCGTCTCGATAAATATCTTGCCACTGGTCAAAGATAGCTCAGGACCACAATGTAAGGTTGGCAAAAAGCGCAGTATCTTCCTCACTTTAATCCAAATCACCACGCAGGTCACCAATTTCAGCGGACATAGCAAGAGAAAAGACTGTCCACACGGCTGAACAAAAAAGAGTGGTCTAAATCACCTGTGATCGACGAACATTATCATCATGATTCATGATAAATAGGTAAGGAGAGAGGATACATTAAGGGTTGGGCTGTAGTAGCTTTTCTCACATCCGGAGCATACTGATAAAGGTGGATATATATATATATATATATATATATATATATATATATATATATATACATATTGCCCATCGCAAAGCGATGATAGCCACAGACGGTTTTGTCTTTATATTGTAATGTGCGCTGTATTTTTTGGATTACATGAGGAAGATTATGCGCTGGTCATCAATCTCACTCTTATCCTTAGTTACCTTGGATTAGTCGCAAGTCGAGACGTCTGCGGGTAACTCGGGATGCAGACACTCTGGTCCTACCTCCCGTGAGACCAGGAGTCGCTTGAAACTTGCGGGATTCGATCGCACACCATGCCCGTTCATCACTGTGAGAGGCGAGTTCCTTAACCTCTTAACTACAGCATAAATATATAAATCACTTAGCTCTCAAGAGACGAACGATCTACTGTTCGAAATACGAAACGTTGGGTTTTCGAATCCTGCAAGTTTAAAGCCTCAAAGCAGGTAAGAGAAACGTCTTGTCATTTCGGAGATTGAAGAGAACTTAAAGGTCCCGTGTACACTTTGTTGACGTTGACGTTGACTGAACCGGTACCCATTTAAGGCTGGGTTGACCCGGAAGCCGTTCCGGTCTGAAAAACATTACCGCCTCAACTGGGGAATGAACCCAGGACCACTCAGATGCGAATCCAGCGCGCTAACCACTGCGCTACGCGGCTCCCAGACCGAAACAGAACATGAATCTAAGTATCACTCCCAAACAACACACTGACACCAACAGATATACATGTCGCATGTGTCGTGTCAGGTGAACTGATAATAATAACATATTCACCTATGGAACAGGACTAACCAAAATACAACCCAGCTCACGGGAAAGTATAAATATGTAACAACAACTACGACAAAATCAAACCTTCGTTAGGATTGAACTCGTAGCTATGGAGAACAATTTAGACACCAAACAATTATGGATTGAACTCAAAGCTATAAAAGAATTTAGACACTAATCAATCATTGATTGAACTCACAGCTATAGAGAAGAATTTTGATACCAAACAATCATGGATTGAACTCAAAGCTATAAAAGAATTTAGACACTAATCAATCATTGATTGAACTCACAGCTATAAAGAACAATTTAGACACCAAACAATCATGGATTGAACTCAAAGCTATAAAAGAATTTAGACACTAATCAATCATTGATTGAACTCACAGCTATAAAGAACAATTTAGACACCAAACAATCATGGATTGAACTCAAAGCTATAAAAGAATTTAGACACTAATCAATCATTGATTGAACTAAAAGATATAGAACAGAATTTAGCTCCCAAGCAATCATACAAATTTGAAGGAGTAGCACGTAGCAGCAACCAATGTCTTTCCATGACAAATGGTACGAAAGTGTATAGAACCTTGAGCTGACTTGCCTTTGTTAGAGTCACTGAAGTCGAAGTGTGAAAATGAATGTAGAAAAAGTAGAAGACACATTAGAAAGGCAACTAGAGAAAGACAACCATGACATGGAATCGATAATACGTTGCATAAATGGCACAATGTTGTAGATGGAATCGGTAATTAGGACAAATATGGCACAATGTTGTAGATGGAATTGATAATTAGGACAAATATGGCGCAAGGTTGTAGCTGGAATTGGTAATTAAGACAAATATGGCACAATGTTGTAGATGGAATTGGTAATTAGGACAAATATGGCGCAATGTTGTAGATGGAATAGCTAACACGGGACATGCCCGGCACAATGTTGTAGATTGAACCGGCATAATGTTGTAGATTGAAGCAGCACAATGTTGTAGATTGAAGCAAAAGGGTAAATCCAATTCCTGAGCAGACATTATTAGGCTGTATGTGTCCACTATTGTCAAAAAAACCTTGTCAACAAACTATTTACGTGACCATCTGAACATTTGCTTATGGTTGAACACACTGATAGGCTGGGTTCAAACCGAATCACTTCTCAATGTTGAGATTGGCCAGCGCATTAATGCATTTGGTAATAAGCCCGTGTTTGGACGATCGCAAAGCTAAACAATCTAATCTGTTAGCAGGAAATCGTTATTTGATATAATGCAGAACGAGAGCATCATGTAGTACTGTTTCCATTAATTAGTAAAGGTGGGAATGCAAATTATGATTTGTGTGAAAAAGCATAGTTTCTTTTTATCTCCGACTCTCTTTTTGTCTCTCTAAATGTATGTATGTATGTATGTATGTATGTGTATGTATCTATTTATGTATGACATTTAATCGCCTGTCTTTCTCATCATTTTTCTGTGAGAGTGTTGTGTGTGTGTGTGTGTGTATGTATGTGTGTTTGTGTGTGTGTTTTAGTCTTGCTCTCTTTCCTACTCAACAACATTGAAATTCGTGGTTTGCGCATGTTTCAGATAACAGACACACAAAATACTTGACTGCCACAGATGGCTTGACATCCTATATGACCTCACAGTATTCAATATCGTCCTTGAATTATTTATTACCCAAAAGTCAGAAGTTCATTCTCCAGTTACGGATTATGTCCCTTTGTTGGTTATCCCTCCATATTTCCAACTGTTCACGATACACCAAGAGCGTCAGCTAACAAGAAACTCCGATATCATAATAATACAAATATAACAGAAGGCCAGGTAACCGAAACTATCGTACTATTTAATTCTCTATTTGATAATTGCTCTTCTTCGCAAGTATTTGATTACAGACAGCAAAACGGTGGGAATTTGGAATGGGAAATAATTTCTCTACTTTTCTGCCTGAAGTGTCTCTCTGAGAGATTTTGTCATGACGGATATAGTACAAGAACTGGCAATGTTTTTCACCTGGCCTGGGATTGCTGAAAGGGATGAGATGGGATTACAGACAAAGTGACACTGGAGATAACAGCTGCTGGAATCTTATCGTTTCGTCTATTGTCTAATTTGGGCTCATCTTGCTAAATTTCACGGACCAAGACTAGTACTATAAATTATCTCAGACACGGCACTGAACATAACTAATAGCATATATCTCGTTTCTGTTTCTAATGTGTGTGTTTTTGTCATGGGAAGCGACCCATTTCAGAGTGTAGTGCGTATTTAGCTTTGAGGGCCGGGATCTAACAATGTAATGGTGACTCACGCTCTTATCCAACAAAATACACTTCGGTTCATTATACCACATCTTTGTCAAAAGATTAATCTATAACAACTTAGAGAATAGTGGTGCATGGGGCTGAAAGAGGTCCTCCCTCGCCTGAAGGAGGCACTGCTTTCGAAAGATGATAGTGTCGAGGGATACTGGAGATCTGCATGTGGTATGTACCAAGGTCACAGTGTGGAGGGATAATCTTGTCCTGCTAGTGGTAAGTACCAAGGTCACAGTGTGGAAAGTTAATTGGGAACTGCTTGTGGTAAGTACCAAGGTCACAGCGTGGAAAGTTAATTAGGGACTGCTTGTGGTAAGTACCAAGATCACAGCGTGGAAAGTTAATTGGGGACTGCTTGTGGTAAGTACCAAGATGACAGCGTGGAAAGTTAATTGGGGACTGCTTGTGGTAAGTACCAAGATCACAGCTTGGAAAGTTACTTGAGGCCTGCTTATGGTATGTACAAAGGTCACAGTTTATAAAATTACTTGGGGCCTGTTTAGGGCCTAACTTTAAAATTCTTAACAAGTCAAACAAGCTGAGCATTAAACACTTCTATTAAAATCCCAGATAAGATAGAAGGAACATGTTGTTCGCATGCCCAATGAGTACCTCTCCAAGCAGGTGCTATACAGTGAGCTGAGAATAGTCAGAAAGCATCATCAGGTGACAGAAGAAACGCTACAGGGACTCCACGAAATTGTCTCTGGAAGTTTCTTCTTCTTCTTCTTCTTCTGCGTTCGTTCTCAATCTCCCGCTACCAAGCCCTGTACAAGTCTTCGCAAGTAGCAGGATGTAGTCCGGAGAACGGAATGCGTTGTGTCGCTAGTTTACAGCTTGGCTGCGATATGTGCACCTTTCGGTCCGACACATCCGTCTTCGGCGGCTCTGAAAGTGTCAATATTAATGTCACATTCTAGGAGATGCTTCCGCAGAACACTTCTAACTGGACAACTAGTATCACACAGTGCTCAGAGCAAAAGGTCATCTTCGAAGCTAAGAAAAAACGAGTCCCCTGAAAAAGCAAAACGCATGATTCCAAAGCCGACCTCAATTGTCTGCTTTTGGTGCATAACGGTCTGCTTTTACGCGTATTGAACATTACAGTCATAAGGGATCACATTTACAGTCATAAGGGATCACATTTACAGTCATAAGGGATCACATTTACAGTCATAAGGGATCACATTTACAGTCATAAGGGATCACATTTACAGTCAAAATCGATCACATTTACACTCATAAGGGATCACATTTACAGTCATAAGGGATCACATTTACAGTCATAAGGGATCACATGTCGCAGCACAAGGTTGATTCTGTCACATCTTCGCTTGCGGTGGGCAACTATTACGAAAGGGACAGTGTTCAGTTTAGGGCATTTACAAAAGTGACTGTAGGTGATATTACTTGCGGCCTTCTTTAATTATGTACACAGCTGACAATGAGGAATGCTATTTGGAGTTTGTTTGTGGTATTTGCAAAAGTGACAGTACTGGGTGGTACTTGTGAGCTGCTTGAATTATGTCCAAAGCTGACAGTTGTAAAGGGTATTTAGCACGGGTTTGTGTTCTGTACAAATGTGCCACTGCGTAAGGATACTTTGGGCCTTATTGTGGTATGGGGTATGTATAAACGTACTTTGAGCCTTTTTGTAGTATGTACGAGGGGAACCGTATAAAAGTACTTAGGGGTCTGTACATGATAAACCCTGAATACAAGTACATGGAGGACCTGCTTTTTTGTATATACGCAAGAACAATGGCATTTGGGGCCTGTTTGTAACATGATCACAGGTAACAGTGTAGAAAGGTACTTGAAGTCTTCATATGTCTTGGCTTGGCTTCGTTCGTTCTCAATCTCCCGCTATCAAACCCTAAAAGGGATTAAGTAGCAGAATGTAGTCCAGAGAACGGAATGCGTTCTGTCGTAGTTTACAGCTTGACTGCGATATTTGCACCTTTCGGTCCAACACATCCGACTTCAGCAAGCCTTTTTTGAGTACATGGTTAGCATTCCTTCTTCGATCCCTTCTCCTTAGCCAGTCTGCTCTGCTGCAGCCTGTTATCCAGGATCACCGCATGGAGGTGTAGAAGGGTCTTGGCAGCTCTGGCTCGCTGGCCCTGACGCTAGCAATCAGCTAGAGATCAAGACGCTGAGCAGCGCATGAGCTGCAGCGGTCAAGTCTTCTTATGATATATATACAGGTAACATTGTAGAAGTGTAGGGGGGGGGGGGGGGGAGGGCTAGTTGTGGGATGTACACGGACAACAGTGTGGAAGGCTGCTTGGGGCCCCATTGTATTATGCAGCAAAGTAACAATGTGGAAGTGCAGTTAAGGGACTGCTTATGTTCTGTACAAATGTGCAAGGATCCGTGGAGCCTGTTTGTAGCTTGTATCTAGAGGTGCAGACCAGAAGTACATAACGATGCTGCGTTCTGGCAATAGTATGTTTAAATTATGTTGTGTTTTTTTAGCGATCAATCTTGTCCACAACAAATTATGCGGTCAGGGATAAAGTGTTGTACAAGGTATCAACTTTTTATCTGAAGCGGGTTTACTATTGATCTTGCTGTTCCTTTTTGTAAGTCAGACAACTTTTTATGAGTAGACTGGTTGGTATTCTGAATCTGGATCGAACGTGGCCCGTCTGCAGTGTGGGGGATAGTGTGGTGGGTGGTATGGAGGGTGGTGGGGGGATGGTGTGGTGGATGGTGTGGTGGGTAGTGTGGGTGTGTGGGAGATGGTGTGGAGGAGGGTGTGGGAGTATGTGGAGACGGTGTGATGTGAGGGATTGTGTGAGGGATTGTGTGGGGGATGCTGTGGTGGGTAGTTTAGGAGATCGTGTGGTGGATGGTGTTATGGAGGGTATGGTGGAGGGGGTGGCAAATAGTGAGGGGAATGGTGATGAATTTTGTGCTGGAGTGTGGGATAGAGGGTGTAGCAAATGATGTGGTGGATTGTGTGGATGTTTCGAAAGTGACACATTGAAGTAAAATAGTCACGAGGTTGGAAAGCCTCTCAAGGAGATGCAGCAGAGACGACATAGAGTCAATAACAGAGAAGACATAGAGTCAACAACAGAGAAGACGTAGAGTCAACAACAGAGAAGATGTTGAGTTAACAACAGAGAAGACGTAGAGTCAACAACAGAGAAGACGTAGAGTTAACAACAGTGAAGATGTTGAGTTAACAACAGAGAAGACGTAGAGTCAACAACAGAGAAGACATAGAGTCAACAACAGAGAAGATGTTGAGTTAACAACAGAGAAGACGTAGAGTCAACAACAGAGAAGACGTAGAGTTAACAACAGTGAAGACGTAGAGTCAACAACAGAGAAGACGTAGAGTCAACAACAGAGAAGACGTAGAGTTAACAACAGTGAAGACGTAGAGTCAACAACAGAGAAGACGTAGAGTCAACTATTACGAATATGAAGAAAACACTCCATGAAAGTAAATGTATCATTCCTGAAATCTTCCCAGCTTATTTATAGCACTAACGAATAAAGGCCGCAGGATCCTGTAGTCATAACGAAGTGTATACACTTTGTTTTCATTTCGCACCCATCTTCCCTTTCCGGCCTCAATTCCCCAACAGAAAACGATATACTTTACCAGGATGTAATCCCAATTTTTTTCGTATATTTGATATCGATCGTTATTACACAGAATATGGCACTCGCCTGTCAAAAAACGCACGAACGAAATGAAACGGTGGGTGTTCTAATCTTGTATGTTGCAAGTGTCCATTGGTCAAGTCATCCCGTAACCGGTGAGGTCGTTGGGGCACACATGAAGACATCCTCACAACTATACGCCCCCCCCCCCCTCTCTGTCAGATGCCGCTGCCTGTGACTCTACTGGTCGGAAACTGGTCCATTCTTTTATGTTGTCCTCCCATCTCTTTTTGGGCCGGCCTCTTCGTCGTCTGCAATGCACCTTTCCGTGGAGGATTGTATTTGCAAGACCATTTGATCTCGATATGTGACCGTACCAAGTGAGTTTCCTTCTTTTGACAGTTGCAAATAGGTCTTCGAAAGGCCCTATTGCTGTTGTAATTCTGTCTCGTATCTCCTCATTTGTAACTCGGTCTTTGTACGTGACGTTTAAACGTTTTCGGAAACATCTCATCTTCAAGGCCTGTATCCTTCGTTGAAGGTCAGCTGTAACTGTCCATGTCTAACAAGCATATAGGAATATTGACAGGACCAGTGTACGCATTAATCTGATTTTCGTGCGTAGTGCTAACCGTTTATCTTGCCAGATTGTGTTAAGCCGTGCAAGCGCCGCTATTGTCTGTGCTATTCTGGCCAACACCTCACATTTTGATCCTTCATCACTGACAATCGACTGAAGATATTTAAAATGGTCAACCACTTCCAGTTCCTGACCGTTAGCTTTTATCCTGCTGTTGGAGCCCATGGCGTTGTTGGTTATTAATTGTGTCTTTCCATCGTTTATCTCCATACCATAGTCAAGAGCTGTTTCATCGAGCCTTCTGACCCATTCCTGGAGTTCTGCTTCTGAACCCGCCAACCCGTCGATATCATCTGCAAAACGAAGGTTGGTAATCGTTCGGCCCCCATCTTGACAGTACCAACGTGACCTCCAAGTGCCTCACTCATAATTCCCTCAAGGAATATATTGAAAAGAGTTGGAGAGAGTGTACACCCCTGTCTCACACCAACTGATGGGCGAAACCAGTCCACTCGCCTCCCATTCACAAGAACTGCGCTAGACGCCTTGTCATACAGGTGTTCAAGGACCGTTATAATATTTCCGTTGATATTATACATCCTCATGGTTGCCCAAAGCGCTTTATGCCATAACCTATCAAACGCATTCTTAAAATCCACAAACACATAATACAGTGTTTGCTGCTGTTCTAGATATTTCTCGCTTAGCAGCCTTAAATTAAATATCTGTTCTATAGTGCTTCTTCCCTGTCTGAACCCTGCTAGCTCCTCGGCAATGATGTTCTCTGCTTGGGGTTTCAATCGGTCGAGGATTAATCTAAGCATGACCGTGCTAGGGTGGCTGATGTGGCTTATTGTTCTGTAATTTTGGCACAGCTTTAGGTTTCCAGACTTATGTAACGGTATTACTATTGATTTCGTCCATAAGTCTCGCCATTTTCCTGTCGCCCATATTTTGTATCAGATGTGTGTCATGTCTTCCACCACTACCTCTCCACCTGCTTGTAAGAGCTCTGCTGGTATATTGTCCACGCCGGTCGCCTTCCCTCTTCTCAATGTCTTTACCACTGCAGTGATCTCTTCCTTCGTTATCAGTTGGTTATCCTCTATATTTGTTGGTGTTGGGGGGATTGTTTTTTTGGGTTCGTTTCCTCCTTCATAGTTATATAGCTCGGAACAGTACTCTGTCCATCGTGCCAGAACGTCATTTTCCTCAATAAGGCACTTGCCGCTTTTATCATGGATCATAAGATTCCTGCTTTGTCTTGGTGTTACCAGTTCTTTGACAACCGTGTATGCTCCTTTAGCATTATTTATGGTTAGTCTCTCTTCGATGTTGGTGCATTGCTCACATATCCACGCTTCTTTCGCCTCTCTCAGCTTTTGTTGTATGGCTTTCTTGACATCTTTATAACTGCCGACCTCCTCCTGTGGGTGATTGTGTTTTTTCAGTGACCTTCTTTTATCACAAAGATCTGGAATTTCTTTGGCTTCTTTTTTGTTTTGTGGCATCCCAGGATCTCTGTTGCAGTATCTATGAGAGCTGCGTTAAGAGACTCTGTAACTGTATCTGTATCAGTCCCTCTATCAGAGCCAACAGTGGCGCAAATCTCCCTCCCACCCTTGCTTGGAACACTTCGGTGAATTTTTGGTCCATTAGTTTGTCCATGTCAAACTTTAGCATTGTCACATCCTTCTTTGCGACTCCCTTCAATCGCAGACGCATGGTCATAACCAGATCGTGGTCGCTTGATTTATCAGCTCCGGGGAAACTTTTCGTTTTGTCGGTGTTGATGCTCGATCGGAACCTCCTCTGGACCAGTATATAGTCAATCTAGCTATGTACTTCCTTGCTTGGGTTATGCCATGTCCAACGTCTCGACGGCTTGTTTAACTCAAACGTATTTGCCACCAACAGCTGGTTGCATCTTGCAAATTCTAGGAGTCTGAGGCCCCGGTCATTGGTTTCTTTATTTCCGTATGCCGGGTCTAGTGTTCTGAACGAACTGTGTTCGATTATCATTTCAAGAGAATTGAGATCGACGCATAGTCTCATTAGATACGCACCAAAAACTCGGAAGTCTGGTGTACACTACGTACAAATAAAAGAACCATGGTAGGTGAGAATCGAAAAGAGCAGACGTTTAGGCAATGTCCTAACAACAATTCTAAAGATATTGAAATTCCTCATTTGTTGTGACCGATTTGAAGATGAAATGGTCCCCTGCCATGTAAAGATGAAATGGTCCCATGCCATGTAAAGATGAAATGGTCGCATGCCATATAAAGATGAAATGGTCCACTGCCATGTAAAGATGAAATGGTCCATGTCATGTAAAGATGAAATGGTCACATGCCATGTAAAGATGAAATGGTCCCATGCCATGTAAAGATGAAATGGTCCACTGTCATGTGAAGATGAAATGGTCCCATGCCATGTAAAGATGAAATGGTCCCATGCCATGTAAAGATGAAATGGTCCCATGCGATGTAAAGATGAAATGGTCCCATGCCATGTAAAGATGAAATGGTCCCATGCCATGTAAAGATGAAATGGTCCCATACCATGTAAAGATGACATGGTCCACTGTCATGTAAAGATCAAATGGTCACATGTCATGTAAAGATGAAATGGTCCCATGCCATGTAAAGATGAAATGGTCCCATGCCATGTAAAGATGACATGGTCACATGCCATGTAAAGATGAAATGGTCCCATGCCATGTAAAGATGAAATGGTCCACTGTCATGTGAAGATGAAATGGTCCCATGCCATGTAAAGATGAAATGGTCCCATGCCATGTAAAGATGAAATGGTCCCATGCGATGTAAAGATGAAATGGTCCCATGCCATGTAAAGATGAAATGGTCCCATGCCATGTAAAGATGAAATGGTCCCATACCATGTAAAGATGACATGGTCCACTGTCATGTAAAGATCAAATAGTCCCATGCCATGTAAAGATGAAATGGTCCCATGCCATGTAAAGATGAAATGGTCCCATGCCATGTAAAGATGACATGGTCCCATGCCATGTAAAGATGAAATGGTCCCATGCCATGTAAAGATGAAATGGTCCCATGCCATGTAAAGATGACATGGTCCCATGCCATGTAAAGATGACATGGTCCCATGCCATGTAAAGATGAAATGGTCCCATGCCATGTAAAGATGACATGGTCCACTGCCATATAAAGATGACATGGTCCACTGCCATGTAAAGATGACATGGTCCACTGCCATGTAAAGATGACATGGTCCCCTGCCATGTAAAGATGACATGGTCCACTGCCATGTAAAGATGACATGGTCCACTGCCATGTAAAGATGACATGGTCCACTGTCATGCAAAGATGAAATGGTCCCATGCCATGTAAAGATGACATGGTCCACTGCCATGTAAAGATGACATGGTCCACTGCCATGTAAAGATGACATGGTCCACTGCCATGTAAAGATGACATGGTCCACTGCCATGCAAAGATGACATGGTCCACTGCCATGTAAAGATGACATGGTCCACTGCCATGTAAAGATGACATGGTCCACTGCCATGTAAAGATGACATGGTCCACTGCCATGCAAAGATGACATGGTCCACTGCCATGTAAAGATGACATGGTCCACTGCCATGTAAAGATGACATGGTCCACTGCCATGTAAAGATGACATGGTCCACTGCCATGCAAAGATGACATGGTCCACTGCCATGCAAAGATACAACAGGACAATTATCTGTTTGTTTGCACCATCGATTGCAAGTGTGTCCAAAAAAGAACTTCTACTTCCAGCGCAGGTAGAAGAGTAGTCACGAACAAGGAGTATCGCTTGGACTTGGGAACAAACACAATACAAACAACGCTCAAACCATCCCAAGGAAAGGAGGAAAAGATAATCGATCACAGTTCGTTCAGAACACTAGATCCGTTTGTCGCAAAACAGAAAATTTTCGGAATTCGGTAAACTGATCACATATATCAGGAAGGAAATCATGGAACAATATCAAAATAATGGAAAATATGAAACAGAAACAAGAAAAAGAAAAGAAACAAGAGACATATACAGTAAGAAAGACACGGAAACAGAAACAGAATATGAAAAGTGAGGTGAAAATAAATTGCTTTAAAGAAACGGACAGGAGGAAAAGAAAATAGCCAACACAATCGAGAACAGAAACGAAAAAGGAGAAACAGACTCGAAACATATGAACAGATAAAATAATACAGATAAATATAAAAATAGAAAGAAGTAGAACCAAACATTGACGATAGAAAAATAGATAGAAACAGTGCCGGAATATGCGAAAAGGAAAATATATTTAATTTCTTCATTTTATGAATTCTGTTTTCTTACTTTTTAAATATCATATGTTCTTCTATTCTTGTAAAACTGCTCCTCACTAATTGCCGACACTATGTGTCAGAAAGCATTTGCGGTGACTTATCAGCTGTCACCACTGCTTAGACACCCGATCATTAGTTTGGCAACAAAGCAACAGCTGATAAACAGTATATTTATGCCGATTCTGTGCTACCAGTGCCAAACATGGCCTCTGTCCAGGGCGCGTGAGTTCAGAGTTTCGACTTGTGAAATGAAGTGTTTGAGGAATGTCATCGGTGCTACCAGAAGAGACAGAATGCGGAACGGCGACATTCGAAGTATGGTTGGCACTACGTCGTCTGTCGAATACATTTCCAGACAGAAAATAAGTTGGTTTGGTCATCTCATGAGAATGCACCCTCATCATGTTCTACTGATGACTTCCAACGCTGGTAGATCTGGGTACAGCGCAAGGGGGCGGCCGCGAGGTAGGTGGATAGATGACATTACAGTGATTGTGCAGCGACACGTGCTCACATTGACCGACGCAACGCACTTGGCGCAGGATATACGACTTAAGTTCCCTACGCCGCTTAACGGCACAAGGGGAACGAAAACTAAATAACTAACTAGTTGTTGTTGTGTTTCACTGTACCTTTCATACATTCAACGTGTTATGTAGCATGTCTGCGGCAGATGTTGCCCGCCGGGCTCCTAATAGAAGTAAGATGAGTGTGCTTTCATTAAGAGCACTGGTAGACATGCTATGAGCATATCGTGTTTCTACTGTTGGTCACCATTCCCCTCGATCAAACTAACGACCGTTACGATATAGTACACGATATAGTACACGATATAGTACACGATATAGTACACGATATAGTACACGATATAGTACACGATATAGTACAAGATATAGTACACGATATAGTACAAGATATAGTCGGAAGGTGTATATGTTTGTTTATATACTCAACTGCTTCACGTGTTCACCATATGTATGTTTGTGTCCCCAGTTGTTTCATATGTTCATAGACAACTTCTCTTCTTAATTGTTTAATTTGTTAATTTACTGTATGCATACCGACCAGCTTCATGTGATTCTTGTTTGATACGATACTCAAGTGGGTTGTATGTTCATAGACTGTTTATATTTTCTATACTCAGATTTTTTAAGCTGGCCACACATGTTTCTATACTCATCTGTTTAATATGTTCAAGGTTTATAGACTCAACTGATTTACACATACTCAACTGTTTAAAATGTTCATAGTTTATACTCAACTGATTAATACATACTCAATTGTTTAATATTTCTGTAGATTGTTAATGGTTGGTTGGTTATTGGTCCATTCCTTTTGCCCAACCCATATAGCAGAATGCATGCAATGGAAATGAGGTGCTATAGAAAACTTCTAAATGTTACATATAAAGATCGTGTCACGAACGTAGAAATACGTCAGAGAGTTGAAGACGCTATTGGTCCTTTTGAAGATCTGTTCACAGCTATCAAATCCGAAAGATGGCCTGGTGCGGGCACGTCGCAAGGTCCAACGGAATTACCAACTCGGTACTCTTTGGTTCCGTACCGGGACAGAGATGGCGAGGACGTCCAAGGAAGAGATCGGTGGACAACATCACTGATTGGTCAGGCCTTCGTCCGATGAGATACGACAGGCGGCTACAGACAGAGAGGGATGGCGTGGGATTTTGGGAGTGTCTTCATGTGTGCCCCAACGACCTGACGGGTTACGGGATAAACTGAACTGATGTAGTTGTATCTGCAAGTGTTAGCTGTGGTTTGCATCCATTTGTCTGGCCTTGGAGACAGAAGCTCTTTCCCAAATACCGGCAAGCTCTGGACATTCAACAATATGTTTCTCAACAGTTTCATGGAGATGTGTGCATAGCCGGCACTCTAAGGGTGTTCTGGTTAGATTATCTTCAAGTGACTGTTATATGTGTCGAGTGCAAAGCCGGAAAATAATGCTTTGACGGTGTTCTCTGACAGTGGGTGTGGACAAAGTAGATCTGTGGCAACTGATAGGCTGAAATATCAATAAGTCATCCGAGGGCGGCTGCAACGGTTCAGTTTCCGTATCTAATTTGCATACTCTCTCTCCACACGCGCGTCGTCGCATTGACACGAAATCAGACAAACGGTACACTCTCTGGTTTCCATATGTTTTACCAGTTACACTTTGTAAGATCAACTTTTCGGATATCCAAGAGTCTTAAGGAAATGGACCACAAAAGATAGACCAAACGTATAAACAAGAAAATGATATTTGTGAATAGCACTTGGACAATTAGGCCCTTAAGTCCCTTACTCTCCCAGATCTGTAAATAACACCCAAGTTGTATCCCCCAAACACCTTTCCCGAGTTCATATTTCTAAACGATGTCGTCTATGTAAACCTTACTCCATCTTTTTGATCGAAGAGACATCCTTCATGTAAGGTGTCTGTCTCGGAGAACTCTGACATATGATGTGTTCATATCTACAAATCAATATGTACATTAAACAGAGAAGAAGTTTCATGTATAAGAATTCAATAATGATTGTACATGTTCAATGTTTAGCTTCATTTTATATTATTTATAATCATGTAGTATTTATATTGTAAATGTATCTTCATCATCAGGTAGCATGTCCTGTGCCTAACGTCCATCACATGACAGCCGATCTGTAAGACACTCGATCCCTGGACAGCTATCCTGCCTCAGCCACTGTCAACCCCAGAGCTTCTGAAATGTCCATTGTCAATCTTCGCATTAGTAGTCCTCTACCTCTTTTCCAGGTACCATACTCTGCAGTATCGTTATGTCTATGTGGTTGTTTCATGGGACGTTTGATAAAGTTGGTTAATTGTCCAGACATAATGTTGTTTACTTGCAAGATTTGTTCTATCACGCGCTCCTGTTGGATTTATGCGTTCTTTTCGTCATCCATATATACGAGTTTATAAATATATATATATATATATATATATATATATATATATATATATATATATATATATATATATATATATATATATATATATATGAAAAGGGGTAGCGAGGTATGGGCTGGAGGTCCAGCCAGCTAAAGGAAAGTGAAGCGTCTGATATAGCCTCTCCTTTCCAGGTGTAGAGATCGTCGCTGGATTTCTTGTTTGGCTGGCCGTTCAAGAGTTTTCATGCCAATGGGCTCTCCTATATTACTGTGTCCCCAGAAGCTCCTTCCTGAGGGGCTCACTGTTTCATACAGAGCCTGCTATGGGACACGATCGAGTACCCGGAGGTATAACTGGACGGACAGATTGTTTCATTTGACTCTGTCCTACAGTCACACTCTTGCACAACTTTCACACACGCCCTCAGGGTGAGACCCTTCCATTGCACTTTGGTTCGGCTGGTTTCTGAGAGCGCACAAACCTAGCTATGGTACATACAGACGCACACATACATGCAAGCACTGGTTTATGCGTCTTAATATCACTACAGTCTGTGGTGGAATAGGCGCCTCCACCAGTAGAAACTAAAGAGCCAAACACATAAAATTAAAAAAATTAAAATAAAAGTTAATTGGTTGGCAACCAATTTAAGAGAAGGTAAACTCTGACTCTAAACCCATGTAGACGACGCTCGCTAGCTTGTTCAAACAGTTCACATAGGAGAGGAGGAACTCTGACTTTAAACCCACAAGTCCCAGAGAGTGCTGGTTAGTCTTGGGACGATGAGAGTATCATCGGATGTCTCGAGTGACTAGCATCTGCAGACAACGACTTCACTGCCTTGTGGAAACCTCGGGAGAGGGTAGGGATACGGGAGTAAACCCAAACAGAAAATCCGGAATGGTAGCACCTAAGGCGGATGGTTTCAAAACTGCGAACTCCTTCCGACAGCTCCTGCAGCTGAGCTGGTGATAAATTGTCATGCTTTGCATTCCTTTGGATTACCTCAGGGAGGCCGAGAGGGGGATCCTGCAGTTTGGGCAGCCCAGGGTCTCCGTATTCAGCGCCCAGGCCTGCGCACTGAGAGGCTACTCACAAGGTATCAGGCGCATGGTCTGCAAAGACTGAGACGCTTTTGAATATATATTTGTGTATATATATATATATATATATATATAAATATATATATATATATATATATATATATATATATATATATATATATATATAAGTAAGTAGCATGTCCTCTGCAGAACGTAGCTTCTTACAACCGCCACCTATTTGGCTGTTATAAGTTTCTTGGCAAGTGTGCCGTACGGTAGGGTGCCATTACTTTCCATACGCGGAGGAGCATTCGCCCGAGAAAAAAACTCCCGTGTCTGCCAAACTGGACACAAGAGGGAATCGAACCCGGAATATATATATATATATACATATATATATATATATATATATATATATATATATATATATATATATATATATATATAAATATATATATATATAGTCAACATGAATATGCATGTGAATTATAAAGTATAATATGCGCGCACCGACATATATATATATATATATATATATATATATATATATATATATATATATATATATATTCATCTACTCGATTACCGCAAGTTAAGTTTTAAAAACAAATAATTTTTTTAATAAAGCAATAAAATGATATCTTTTTAAAATCAAAGAAATCTTTTGGGAACCAATAGAGGCATGCCACGGAACGCATAGAAACTTTCAGCGAATACATTGAGATCTTTTGCAGAACTTATAAAGGTATTTCATAGACCTCATAGAGACCTTTCGCAGAACCCATAAAGATCTTTCACAGAACTGATAGAGACCTCACACAGACCCAAAACATACCCTAAGAAGAAACAATAGACATCTTTCAGGGAACCCAAAAAGACCTTTCATATAACTGAGAGACATTTCTCAAAACTCATAGAGACCTTTTGAAGAACCTTTAGAGACCCTTCACGAAAACCACAGAAATCTTTCACAAATCCCATCCGGATGTTTCACAGAACTTACTAAGAGCTGTCATTGAAGTGATTGTTACCTTTCACAGAAACCTGGTTCAGTAACTGCGTGTTGGGCTTAGTTTCTTCAAAAACGTTTATCTGTGTATGTATGTATTTATATATATATATATATGTGTGTGTGTGTATTTATGTATTTATGTATGTATGCATGTATGTATTTATGTATGTGTTTGCATGTATATATATGCAAATATGTATGTATGAATGTTTGTATGTATGTAAGTATGTATGTATGCATGTATATATGTATGTATGTGTTTATGTATGTATGAATACATATATGTATGTATATATCTGTGGATGTATATATGTATGGATGTATATATGTATTTATGTGTGTGTGTGTATGTATGTATGTAATTGTGTATTTATGTAAGTATGTAGGTTTGTAGGTGTGTATGTATGTGTGTATATATGCGTGAATATGTCACGTTTAATTTGTTACATACACTTCTGGTACGTTTAATTGATGGCACTATACACTTCAGATGGGCGAATACCAAAAGATTAGTAAACAGAGAGCTAACCACGGGCAAGCCTAACAAAGGTAGATATCTGCTACAAAGATATTTGCAAGTGTGGCCTGAAGGCGTTGAATATGATCACCTGCAACTGGGAGGAGCTTGCCAAAGGCAGACCGGGAGGGGAGACAGGCTTTGTGTGTTGGTATGCAGGCAGGGGAAGACAAGATGCGTCAAGATGCAGACTCCAGACGTGTGCGGCGAAAGCAAGGGCAACAACTGACTGTCCCCTCTGTATCGGGACGTCGATTGTCTCTCGAGACTGACAAGATGCCAATCATACACTTCTGGTAGACTTAATTGATGGTATTAATTAGTGTATCAGGATTTGTCCACGGCGTTCAAAGTCAGAACATAAGCCCATCTAACAGCTGCAGTACACAGTTGGTACAGTTTGGTTGGTAAACTTTAACCTTTAGCACTCCGCAGACTGACTACCACAGCCAAACTTGACTCACCCTAAAAAACAATTTTTTTACAATTTTTTTTTACTAAGTACGGAGACCCTACCAATAGCCATTTTTTTACTGCTGAATAATTAAAACAAAATTAGTAAAACACGTATTTCAAATTCCAACAAATATGTCTATAATAGGTGTATATAAGTACATAATTTGAAGCATTATTTAATTGAATAAATGAATCATAATTAGTGGGCCGGGTGAGTTTGCTGTTCACTGAACATCTTCTCATATCTTGGTATGACTGGCTTCGTTTGTTCATAATCTCCCGCTATCAAAGCCTGAAAGGGCTTAAGTGGCAGAATGTAGTCCAGATAAAGGAATGCGTTGTGTCGTAGTTTACAGCTTGACTGCGATATTTGCACCTTTCGGTCCAACACATCCGACTTCGGAAAGCATGTTTTTCTATGGGTCGCTGACCACTGCAGCTCATGCGCTGTTCTGCATCTTGATCCCATATCTTGGTATCATACTGAACACATCCACCTTGGTTTCATGTACCGGTTAATTCTCGCGCGATACTTGCTTGTCACCGGGTCGACCGCCAAAAACAGAGCGACTGCCGAAAACACAGTTTCGCATAAATATGGAGTTGCAAATGGAACTACGATTTGCTCTGTTTGACAATAGTGGATATTCATTTTTTAATGATATCCAAAAGTTAATTTCATGCTGCCAAATTATCCCCTCCGCGAATTGTCACAGGACTGCTCAATACGATTTTCTTTTTCTACAGAAGTAAATTCAGATGGATCGTTGGCCCTGAATGGATCTTGCATTTGAACATGTCCCTATTATCTTCTTGAATATTTTTCAAACCAGCTGTTAATCTGGGATAGCTGCTTTTCAAACCCAGATTTTATGTTGCGAGAGAAATTCACTTCATTGGAAATCACAAACTGCTGCAACAAGGGGAGACGATCTTTGCCTCCATCTTCACCGAAGTTTCTTTCCTGCAGCTGTAATGTGTTTCTGAAAGCTGAAACCTACTAGACCAATTTCAAAATGTGCATGTTGCCTCCCTGGAGGCAGAGATTCGACGCATTTCACTTTTCAAAGATGTCACACAAGTATGCTGGTTTAACCAAAAAATATATTTCCCGGAGGTGTTTGGCATACTAGTGTGTGTGGTTTTTCTTGTCTTCAAGAAAAATGTACATTTCTTGTCGTAATTAAAACGTACGGAACAATACATTGCCGCGAGAGAACCATCGCCAGGTACAGTAGTACAACAAAGACGCGTATTTTTCTCCCATTTCCTCACAATATGTTTGGAAAAAAAACTTGCTTATAGTGCCCAGTATATGTAGAGTTTACCAGTCATTGTAAGACCAGATATGTAGAGTTTACCACACATTGTAGGACCTGATATGTCGAGTTTACCACACATTGTAAGACCAGATATGTCGAGTTTACCACACATTGTAGGACCAGATATGTAGAGTTTACCACACATTGTAGGACCAGATATGTAGAGTTTACCACACATTGTAGGACCAGATATGTCGAGTTTACCACACATTGTAAGACCAGATATGTCGAGTTTACCACACATTGTTAGACCAGATATGTAGTGTTTACCAGTCACCACACATTGTAAGACCAGATGTGCAAAGTTTACCACACATTGTAAGACCAGATGTGCAAAGTTTACCACACATTGTAAGACCAGATAGGTAGTGTTTACCAGTCACCACACATTGTAAGACCAGATGTGCAAAGTTTACCACACATTGTAAGACCAGATATATAGCGTTTACCAGTCACCACACATTGTAAGACCAGATGTGCAAAGTTTACCACACATTGTAAGACCAGATTCGGCGGAGGACTCAGATACTTTGGTCCGAGTGCTTCTCTGTGAATTATATAATAGGTCCACATTTAATCCGCAGTTTTGCTTCCAATAAACACGTTCAATCCTCCATAACGACCGGGCATCGAACTACCATCATCAGTACAGACACCAACACACCTTGCCCACTTACATGATTTTCCACCCTAAATGCAGCCAGGATCTCGAAGAAGTCTTGATCCTTTGTACTTGCCTGTGACATTTTTATAAAGTGAATGTTTTCCACAATGTCATTACTATCTATGAACTGTTCATGGCAAACCAAATATGCATCCTTACGATTGGCCTCATCCAGATGTAACCCAACTTCCTTTCCTTTTATTTTATCAATTAAATGATCATTGACCGCCATAGGTTGGATTCTGCGACTGAAGGTATTGTTAGACAAAGTCATCGTTGATAGTAGTTTGACCGCAGACTTACTGATCATAATGTCCACCAAATGTACGCGAGTCGGTGGGGAGATGAGGCGGAGGTCCGGAGAGGTACAAAATACTGATCGGACTGTTAGTAAAGGTCAGATGTAACATACTGACCAATACTGCACTTCACTTTCATGCAGTCCTCCCTGGGAACTGGATGTTGTCATAGACGTATAGTTATTGAGACGAGGGATCGACGTGATCTCCTTAGTAGTGAACGAAATGCAGATGAAGCCAATCATAGCATAACCCCCTGGAAGACCCCGATCCACCTGTATCAGCACGCTCGGAATGGGAGGAAAGTTACTGCAACCCACCACTTATCGGACATGTCAGGGAGCACACAAGAAAAAACGTACTCACTCTGGGCATTCAACGACAACAATCTGTAGATTGATTTGTTCTGCGATGGCATGGCGCTTATTACACTAGGTGACTCTATACGCAACCTTGTGTGATGTTAGCTAAGCATTGCTTGGGATTGACATCTGCTAATGAAGTGTAACGTTTTGTTGTTTTAATTCCTTCAACTCTCTGGTAGAATAGTAGCCAATTTTACCAACTATGTCTCAATTATTAGTTTCTAAATGGCGTTTTAACATACTTGGAAACATTCACTCTGGTGCCACCACTTTCATACATAGTACACACTGCGGTCTCTCTTTATCGTTGACTTATGTCGATGTAAACCCAAAATCCAAAGAACTGTCGTTGTATTTACGACATTTCCGCTGCTTCACAAGTTCGCCATTAGTTTGTGGTGCCCGCTTTATTTTCACTCATACAATGTTTAATGTCCAATAAAAACGTGTCCATTCTTAAGAAGATAAGGCGAGAACTTGGTGAAGTTTACTTTATCACAACACAATTAAGTTGTTTGGATCTCCAATACACCAAGACCGTGGATACTGTTATTTATAAACACCAAGTACCGAGAAAGTTTGATAAATAACTAGAACAAACGAGTTACTAGATGCACATTGATGTACTAAGCGACACTCACGTCTGTTTGTACGACACTCACGTCTGTTTGTACGACACTCACGTCTGTTTGTACGACACTCACGTCTGTTTGCACGACACTCACGTCTGTTTGTACGACACTCACGTCTGTTTGTACGACACTCAAGTCTGTTCCCACGACACTCACATCTGTTTGTACGACACTCACGTCTGTTTGTACGACACTCAAGTCTGTTCCCACGACGCTCACGTCTGTTTGTACGACACTCACGTCTGTTTGTACGACACTCAAGTCTGTTCCCACGACACTCACGTCTGTTTTGTACGATATTCACGTCTGTTTGTACGACACTCACGTCTGTTTGTTCGACACTCACGTCTGTTTGTACGACACTCACGTCTGTTTGTACGACACTCACGTCTGTTTGTACGACACTCACGTCTGTTTGTACGACACTCACGTCTGTTTGTACGACACTCACGTCTGTTTGTACGACACTCATCTCTGTTTGTACGACACTCACGTCTGTTTGTACGACACTCACGTCTGTTTGTACGACACTCACGTCTGTTCGCACAGCGGGATGAGAAACAACTGTCTTCTGCACTGCTGGGACTAGAACAATCCAGAGTTTATTAGACTTTTAAAATTCTGTCATCGAGCGTTATCTAGTATTACTATTGGAAAACGAAACAGTTAATGAGTGTACACCTCAGATGTCATTCCTATCAGCCCATCAACATATCGATGGTCTGATTCTAAAACCAGGTGGGCTAACTAACATGTCAGTGACACGTGTCCCTGTAGCCATTCATGGTACCCAATGACGCTGGGAGCACACTTTGAGAACCACTGAACTACACCGAGACATACATCCCAAAAAATGATGGAGTTTAAACACTGATGGCATGAAGATTTTGTTGTTCCTAAATGCTCACAATGAGCAAGATTTCACTTGTGTGAGCCCTGATAAGGGCGTAAAGGGACGGGTTGCGGTAACTTGCCTCTTATCCCAAACGTGCTGATAAAGGTGACCAGGCGGTTGTGCTATGGTTGGCTTTATCTGCGTATCGATCACTACTACAGGTATCACGTAGATTCCCCACCTCGGCATCCCGTTTCCATGGAAACCAGCGAGGAAGTCAGGTGAATATCTTGGTCAGTATATTTTACCTGACCCTGACTAACATGTCCGGTCAGTGATATAAAACAAGGTCCAGTCTAAATGGCAACCAACATCATACATCTGGTAAAACATTGCAGTTAGGCAACAAATTGCGTACATTTCGCAGGAAATGTTCTATGTGCCGTGGTAGGAATGAAATTATTATGAGATATTTTCGAAATATCAGCCCTTTCATACAAACACTATATGAAATATTATAATTGTATTGTTCTGAAAATAAAAAAGTTATTTGTCTTTCGCATAATTCCACTTGGTGAACCAAACGAACCTGTTAAAGGACATATAAGATCACCATTTCCCGCCATATTCACGATGTATCTTTTTATTTTTGTCCTCGTGTGGCTCTGACTACGGTTTCAACGCGCGTGGAAGCCATCTGTTATTACGCATGTCTTGACATGAGGCAGCCTGGGAAGGGAGCAGACAGTTGCGCAAGATGTCGTTTCCAGTTCCCTAATCCAGCGTTTGTGCTGAATAAATATCGTATTTCAAAACGTAGACTGGGAGCCATGTATTAAGCGTGTTTGGATATACAACCCGACCTAGGTACATCTTCAAGGGTAATCTCACAGATGGGAGCTTACACTAGAATCGGCCATTCCTAACTCATTAAGCAAACTTAGCGCGAGATCCAGCAGGGCGTGCTCCATTTCGAGTTCTCTCAGACGAGAAATGGTAAGAATAGCTCTTTCACTTAAGCTGCAGTCGAAGATGAAGTATTATTTTTGTTATAATATAAAATGTTTCATCTTTAATTATATGGGTGAACAGTACCCTCCCTTGCTTCTTATCTTTTCAATTTCTAGCAAAGGTTAGGTATCCATTTTACAGTTTGGTAATCTGGAACACTACAAGACTAGAACTCATACCGGTCCCATTACAATACCCGGCAACCACACTAAAGTTTCAACCACCAGTGAGGCACTCTTTGAAAAGAAACAAATTCGTAATAAACAAAACCAACATTAAAATAAACAATAATTTCGACGTTGATTCCAATTGCTAAGGTTTACCTTGAGAATATATATTTGGTTAGGAATAAATATATATATAGGAATAAATAAATATAGGAATAAATAAATATAGGAATAAATAAATATAGGAATAAATATGTATAGGAATAAATAAATATAGGAATAAATAAATATAGGAATAAATAAATATAGAAATAAATAAATATAGGAATAAATAAATATAGGAATAAATAAATATAGGAATAAATAAATATAGGAATAAATAAATATAGGAATAAATAAATATAGGAATAAATAAATATAGGAATAAATAAATATAGGAATAAATAAATATAGGAATAAATAAATATAGGAATAAATAAATATAGGAATAAATAAATATAAGAATAAATAAATATAGGAATAAATAAATATAGGAATAAATAAATATAGGAATAAATAAATATAGGAATAAATAAATATAGAAATAAATAAATATAGGAATAAATAAATATAGAAATAAATAAATATAGGAATAAATAAATATAGGAATAAATAAATATAAGAATAAATAAATATAGGAATAAATAAATATAGGAATAAATAAATATAGGAATAAATAAATATAGGAATAAATAAATATAGGAATAAATAAATATAAGAATAAATAAATATAGGAATAAATAAATGCAACGATATGATCAGTCTAGGTATTATTTTATAGCTGATAGAAGAAGAAAAAACTCACCTGCAGAGGGGACATTAGAAATGGATAAAGCTGACATTTTGAAGTTGATCAACGACTGGCTCTTAGATGACGACACTGCAGCCGATGAGCCAGAAATGCACAGATTGAAAAGTTGTGAACGGATCTATCAAGAAGGGACCCTAAGAGGACGGATCAGGAGTGTGCACAAACAACGAGACACAAAAACTATCAGTATCGATATTCTTTATCTTAGCATCTATAGTTTTGTTCAAAGTGCAATGACTTCGATTCCTAGCAGAACAGAGCTGAAAGTATGTCCCAGTCGTTAGGAGACCGACGCCAAAAACTCTGAGACACCAGCTCATTCAATGAAAGAAGGATCTAAAATGGGACGTTTTCAGCAACAAGAACGTCACAATCTTGAATAACGTGTATCGAAGATCCCATAAACGCACTAACAACACCAAAACCCATCACTACTGTACGAAAACCCACCTGGAGGCAGGATATTTTTCCAGAGGTGGTAGAAAATATAGCAGGTATTGGAAACAAAAACTGCCAGACTGAAAAAGAAAGGAGAGATACTACCCTAAGCTTTATATCGAAAAGCTACCCAAGCATGTACTGGACCCATGCATACACCGACGGTTCTGTAACAAACACTACACAGAACGGAGGGGCAGGAGCATTCCTGAACCTACCAAATGGCATAGAAATAACACTGTCATTCGCTACTGGTAAGTACACAAGCAATTTCAGAGCGGAGGCAGAGGCACTGAGGGCGGCAGTGGAAGAAATGTGACCCATAAAGAAAATGAAAGCCATACAGTCCTGCTTACAGATGCTCTGGCCGTAGTCACAGCGCTAAAAAGCCAGAAAAACACTGAGCTTAATGACTTAAGAGCAGCACTCTGCCAACTGTGCCAGCAGTCCGCACCAAAAAGGGTAGTGGTACAGTGGGTCCCATCACACTGCAACATCCAAGGCAACGAGGAGGCAGACAGACTGGCAAAAGAAGGTGCAAGACTACCACAAACAGATACTAGTATGACGTACGAAGAGTCAAAACGGCTTATCAAAGCCAGATACATGACCAAATGGGAAACCGAACATACTGGTTACACCAACAACGATGCCTATTACCAGTTGAACAGAAGAGAGCAGGTCGTTGTCTTCAGACTTCGCACTGGCCACAATAGACTGAGGTACCACCTATTCAACAAATTGAAGATAGGTGGTACCGACGAATGCCCGTGCGGTACCGGTAAAATGACCGCTGAACATCTGCTGCAGAACTGCCCGACATACGAGGATCAGAGAGAGCAGATGTGGCCATCACCAGAGGAACTGCAAGACAAGCTCTATGGCAGTGTCGACAGCCTCAGGATGACCGCCGCTTTTTTCGAAAAAATAATGGTTACTGTCTGACTGCGTACGAAGAAGAAGAAGAAGAAGAAGAATAACGTGTATGAAAGCAAGTACTTCGAATCAATTAAGATTGAATATGGTCCAGTGCATTAAGTCATTTCACAGGTCAACTGGAGATGTACAAACCGGGGGTCACAAACAGACAGCTGCGGGTGCCCGATCTCAATCAGGCAGATGAGGTAGTCATTTCGGGCTCCAAACCTCAGGCCCTAATGAAACAACTAGAGGACCTAGATCAGACCTCCACATCTCATGGACAAAAACTCAGTTACAACACCTTGGCTGCAATCCAACAACATGCATGAGTTATTGTCATTGGAAACCATGTCAACTCCACTAAAGATTTTTATTTGCATGGGCAGCAGACAAAACTCCGGCACATGAAGCCCCCTGGTTGTCATTCGAATAGTCTGTCTAGCTGCCGCCATGATGGCGCTCTGTAACGGGTCTGGAGCCAACAGAGGCTTTCACTGAAACACAGATCTACGAATTGACATGACCCATGCCGTTCCCACGCTGCTGAATGGTTACGAAACATGGACTATTCTGCAGGATGATCAAGAGCACATCGATGACGCCCACATGTGCAGCCAGATGGGAACTTTTTCGATCCACTGATATGACGGTGTCTCAAGCAACGAAGTTACACGAAGCACATGCTCGAGAGGACACTCACTATGCTAAACCGTTGCCATTTGAATATGTGACCTACTTTTCACGTCAACCTGTTCTTAAAGTAGACCATGGCTATCAAGGATGAAAAGTGACTCTGTCCGTCATTGTGTCACCCATATGGTCGTCCTCGCAACACCTGGTTAGCCCAAAGACACCCTCCTCTTTGCGTGCATCCTGTGATTCATCGTACTCATGGTAGTTGGCGCGAAGGTCCTTTCCGTCTAGGTGGCGCACCTACCTACCTAGTGCATTAACTAAACGATTAAGACAACAAGACAATAACATCATTACAAAGCTGCTTGACAGAGGAGCACTTTTATCTAATTAAATGCTCTGTAGACATGCTTCTATGTGCTTTGTGGACATGTTTCTTTGTGCTCTGTGGACATGCAATAATTAGCTTTTTTCAGTCATGATTGACATAGGTAATAATTAGCCCATTTCATTTCAGTCTTGATTGACGGGTGCATTAATTAGCCCAGTTCAATCATGATTGACAGGTGCAATAATTAGCCCATTTCAATCCTGATTAACAGGTACAATAATTAGCCCATTTCAGACATGATTGACAGGTACAATAATTAGCCCATTTCAACCCTGATTGACAGGTGCAATAATTAGCCCATTTCAGACATGATTGACAGGTAGAAAAAGGAACACTTGTCAGTGATGGCTGACAGGTACAGTACGTACTATTTTTATTATAATGACTGACATGTACACCGAAATCTAAAATAAGTATGTCTCTCACTAAGAATCCAAAGCCGACTGCCACACCATCAACATGATTTATACGACATGATATAACCAAAATGACTAGTCTGGGGCTTAAACCAGCATTGCTCGTCAAAATGTTTAGAAAATGCCATAACTAACATCACAACGGTTAACGCTTTGACACTCGATTCTTACAAGGAGGCCAATTTGGTTTTCGATAATTGCATGTTTGAACTAGAATAAATGCTGACAAGGAAAACTATTTTCGTTGACCTGACTTAGATGTCAACGTAAATGTTTTTATAGGAAAGAGTCTAATCTCGAACTTTGGATCAAGATGCTCGGCAGTGCATGGGCTGCAGCGGTCAGCGACCCAAGGCTAAATGCTAGCGATAGGGCCAGCGAACCAGAGCTGCCAAGACTCTTCTCCGCCTTCAAGTGATGATCATGGACAACAGGCTGCAACAGATCAGACTGGCTAAGAAGAAATGATCGAAGAGGGAAGCCTAGCCCGGTACTAAAGAAATTATATACTGAAGTCGGATGTGTCGGACTGAAAGGTGTAAATATAGCAGTCAAGCTGTAAACTACGACACAACGAATCCCGTTCTCCAGACAGCATTCTATCACTTGCAAAGGCCATTGCAGGGCTTGGTAGCAGGAGTTTGAGAACGAACCAAGAATAAGAAGATGCAAAAGAAGAAGAAAAAGACGATGAAAAAGAAGAAGCCTTTTAAATCCTACTGTGTAAACCAGCAACAGGAATAATAGCTTGCCATGATAATCTCAACCCCTCCCCTTCCAGCCCCTTTCCTCTCACCTCCGAACAGCCGAAGTGCATGCGATATTCTCAAACTAATTGTTGATGTCGGCAAATAATGGCTTTGAAATTGTGTTTTTACTTCAAATACTTAAATACTTTCACATTAGAGAGACACGTATCTGTGCAGAATTTCAGAATGAGGTCGATGTGTACAGTTTTCATTATGCAAAATGCATGTATATCATATGTATATATATATGTATATATATATATATATATATATATATATATATATATATATATATATATATATATATATATATATATATAATAATAGTTGTCCATCACAAGTGATGAAGACCACTCTCTTTGTTCAGCCGTGTGGACAGTCGTATCTCTTGCTGTGTCCGCTGAAATGGGTGACTTGCGCGGTGATTTGGATTAAAGTGAGGAAGAAACTGCGCCTTTTGTCAACCTCACTCACAGAGCCTAAGCTACCTTTTGCCAGTGGCAAGACATTCATCGAGACGACTGAAGATAGCATAGGATGCAGATTTTGCCTCAGGGTTACCACCGAAGCCTTTCCGTAAACATGTAACCCGCAGGGTAGAAAGGTGGGATGGCATCTAACGCAGTTTGTCGTGCCTTTTCGATAACCACAAGAGGTCGTATGGACAACACTCAGCGTGTGAGTGAGTCTGGCATCTCTCCCCAGCTGTATTCAGCTCATCATAGTAGCATCTAAAATTTCCACATGCCAAATTCGTGAAGGTGAACCGGCAGAACTAACCCGTGAAATACGATACAGGTATAAGCGTAGTGCCATTCAGTTCAGCCGGCGTCCAGACCAGGATAAACGGATGGAAGAAATCACAAAAAAAGAACGAAATAACAAGTCCCGGCGGAAAACAACACCACGTTTCCGTGAACACAAGTGTAAGTCGTCGACTAGTGTGAATTTCCAGGCAAATCCGTGGTCTGGCGACATCCATAATGATCCAAAACAGTAGAGAAATGTAGACTCGCAGCCAGTTATGGCGCCATCTTTGCTATATATATATAGTTCACAAAATGCACTTGCAGATATAGATTTTAAGTTCACAAAGTGTATTCATATTTATATATATACACACACAAACATATACTTACTTACTTACTGTCTGTGTCCATAGTGCCATATCATAGGGAAGAGGTCCAGTGTTCTATCACACTGACCGCATTGTCGTTGCCCTCCTGCAGGTTATTTATATATATAAAGAGAGAGAGATGGGAGAGTGTGTGTGTGACAGAAAGAAAGAGATAGACAGATTTTCAGTTCCCAAAACGCACGAATATATTTATTCAGTTCACAAAGTTCACTAGTATATTTAGATATTCAGTTCACAAAATGCACTGTTACATGTCAAAATTCAATTCTCAAGATGAATTAGTATATGTAGATATTCAGTTCACACAATGTATGTAGATTTTCTTTTCACAAAAGTTTGCAGTTAAATTCTACTACAGTTTAACTCCACGACAGTTTAACTCCACGACAGTTCAATTCCACGACAGTTTAACCCCACAACAGTTTAACTCCACGACAGTTTAACCCCACAACAGTTTAACTCCACGGCAGCTTAACTCCCCGACAGTTTAACTCCACGACAGTTTAACCCCACAACAGTTTAACTTCATGACAGTTCAACTCTAATACAGTTTGACACTAGTATCCAGAGTTAACACTCATAAAATAAAAGCGTATCAGCATTTGAGATTGCGCTGAACTATCAGCGCTTATCTCATATTAAATCAATAGTATAATGATGATGCTGAGGTACTGGTCTTCAAAATAAAAACCACACAGACATAGACAAGTATGATTGAGATACCTCGTCGAAATAAGGACATGAAATAAATCTACTTTACTACCAAAATAACTTCGTCAGGAATAATAATAACACAAATGGAAGCGTTAGAGAACAGCTAATAGACCATGAAGGTTTCTCTGAACACATATTGGAACTTAATGCAGTCGTGCCTCCAAAATAACATATTGTTATACTCTAGTCTTTATAATTTACCACAGACTGTACAATACATATTGTTATACTCTAGTCTTAATAATTCACTACAGACTGTGTACAATACATATTGGTATACTCTAGTCTTAATAATTTACTACAGACTGTGTACAATACATATTGTTATACTCTAGGCTTAATAATTTACTTCAGACTGTGTACAATACATATTGTTATACTCTAGTTTTAATAATTTACTACAGACTGTACAAAACATATTGTTATACTCTAGTCTTAATAATTCACTACAGACTGTGTACAATACATATTATTATACTCTAGTCTTAATAATTCACTACAGACTGTGTACAATACATATTGTTATACTCTAGTCTTAATAATTCACTACAGACTGTGTACAATACATATTGTTATACTCTAGTCTTAATAATTCACTACAGACTGTGTACAATACATATTGTTATACTCTAGTCTTAATAATTAACTACAGACTGTGTACAATACATATAATGTAACTGAGATCCCGGAACATCTCTCGGAGAGCAGCACAGCAGGAGATCGGTACACAGGAATTCCCAGTCCCAAATGGGTGTTTCTGCCCTTTTAATCACTGACAACCGTACAGGTCCAGGCCCACTTAAATCATGAATCATTAAGTGTGTCCGTTCTGTTGATTTCTGTTTGACACTATTTTGTTGTTGATGTTTCCTTTCAAGTGCCCGTTTAAATGCTGCTTGGTATTTGATTTTCAACACACACAAATGACTTTGTTAATGTCATATGAAAATGATGATGGACGATTCTGAGTCTGTGACAACAGACACAGGTCATGATTATTCAGTTGTTGTTTGTAGTTTCGAGTGTTTGGCTACATCTGCGTGTCGCTCACTACGACGGGATCACGTCGATCCCTCACCCCGTTAGCCAGGCTGCCATGACAACAGCCTGTTTTCAGGGAGAGCTACTAGTAAACCGAGGTGAGGGTCTTTGGCAAGTATATTTTGTCTGACCCTGACTAACATGTCTGATCAGTATGTTGTGCCTGACCCTGATTAACACGTCTGGTCTGTATGTTGTGCCTGACCATGACTAACATGTCTGATCAGTATGTTGTGCCTGACCCTGACAAACATGTCTGAGCAGTATGTTGTGCCTGACCCTGACTAACATGTCTGATCAGTATGTTGTGCCTGACCCTGACTAACATGTCTAATTAGTATGTTGTGCCTGACCCTGACTAACATGTCTGATCAGTATGTTGTGCCTGAGCCTGACTAACATGTCTGAACAGTATATTGTACCTAACCCTGACTAACATGTCTGAGCAGTATGTTGTGCCTAACCAGATATTATTCTTCCTCCCCAGGACTATTCAGATAAGTTTATTGTAGATTTTTCGAATAATCTGAATTTCTTACTTTTATTTTATTTCAGTGATGTATGACAATTGTAAGACTTCTTTTTCTTTTCTTCTTCTTCGTACGCTGTCAAACGTAAACCTGTATTTTTTCGAAAAAAGCAGCGGTCATCCTGAGGCTGTCGACACTGTCATAGAGCTTGTCTAGTGTTGCCACTGGTGATGGCCACATGTGCTTTCTCTGGTCCTCGTATGTCGGGCAGTTTTGCAGCAGATGTTCAGCGGTCATTTTCCCGATGCCACAAGTGCATTCGTCAGTGCCACCTATCTTCAGTTTATTGAATAGGTGGTACCTCAGTCTGTTGTGGCCTGTGCGGAGTCTGAAGACCACGACCTGCTCTCTTCTGTTCAACTGGAAATAGGCATCGTTTTTGTGTAGCCAGTATGTTCTGTTTCCCATTTGGCCATGTATCTGGCCCTAATAAGCCTTTTGGATTCTTCGTAGGTCACACTAGAATCTGGTTGTGGTAGTCTTGCACCTTCTTTTGCCAGTCGGTCTGCCTCCTCGTTGCCTTGGATGTTGCAGTGGGATGGAACCCACTGTACCACTACTCTTTTTGGTGCGGACTGCTGGTATAGCTGACAGAGTACTGCTCTTAAATCATTAAGTTCAGTATTTTTCTGGCTTTTTAGTGCTGTGACTACGGCCAGGGCATCTGTAAACAGGACTAACTGGCTTTCATTGCTTTCGCCTGTCAGCATTGCTTCTACTGCAGCCCTCAGTGTCTCTGCCTCCTCTCTGAAATTGCTTGAATATTTTCCAGTTGCCACTGACTGTTATTTTTCTACCATTTGGTAGGCTCAGGAATACCCCTGCCCCTCCGTTCTGTGTTGTGTTTGTTACAGAACCGTCGGTGTATGGATGGGCCCAGTCCATGCTTGGGTAGTTTTTCGTTATGTACCTCAGGGCTATGTCTCTTCTTTCTTTTTCAGTCTGGCTGTACTTATTTCCAATACCTGGTATATTTTCTACCACCTCGGAATGATATGCTGCGTCCAGGTAGGTTTGCGTACAGTTGGGATGGGCTTTGGTGTGTTCATAGGGTCTTCGCTCATCTTCGCTTTGGCTATTTCTGCAAAGTTTCTCCGCTTTAGTTTCCCATTTCCAAATATATTTACAATTAAAATATAAATACTTGTGATTTATAATAAATTTTTATGACGTTTTCTTGTAACAAAAAACAGTCACTACTATTGAATTTTAAAAATATATTATTTACGATGTTTTTCTATCAAATCAGTCTTTACGACGTTTTTCTCAGTTGCTAGGGGTCGGCAGAAGGAACATTTTGGGTTGACTAAGATCGTTTGAGTTTGTTTTTTAAATCAGGTTTTATTTCACCCCAGATTGAAAACAGTGTTGGATTATCGGAATCGAAAAAGTGACTTAATAATAACTGTATGTATACTATTCCTAACCGGTCGACCGACCACCCGTTCGTTGATTTTACTTAAGTAAGACTATCATTTGAGATTCTTTATTTTTTCTAGACAATTAGCACTATGCACTTATGTAAGTTTGTGTTTCTTATTGAGGTATAAATGAACGTACAAATGACAGTGTGGCTAAAAGGTTTGTCTATGGCAACAAAATGAGAGCGATTTTTCGCCTGTCGGAAACTGTTCTAGCTAGCACAGCTGACAAATTGACTAATACCACTAATTTATTAAAAGCAAAGCAGACAGACTAAAAGTATGTTTCTCCAGGTTTATTAGAAAAATAACTGTTTCTCCACATGAAAGAGGTCAAAGACATGTTACTCTACATGGAAATGGGGAAGACATGTTACTCTAGAAGGAAAGGCTGAAGATGATTCTCCAGAAGAAGAGAGCAAAGACATGTTACTCTAGTTGGAAAGGGAGACGACATGTTACTCTAGTTGGAAATGGGGAAGACATGTTACTCTAGAAGGAAAGGCTGAAGATGATTCTCCAGATGAAGAGAGCAAAGACATGTTACTCTAGTTGGAAAGGGAGACGACATGTTACTCTAGTTGGAAAGGGAGACGACATGTTACTCTAGAAGGAAAGGCTGAAGATGATTCTCCAGATGAAGAGAGCAAAGACATGTTACTCTAGTTGGAAAGGGAGACGACATGTTACTCTAGTTGGAAATGGGGAAGACATGTTACTCTAGTTGGAAATGGGGAAGACATGTTACTCTAGAAGGAAAGGCTGAAGATGATTCTCCAGATGAAGAGAGCAAAGACATGTTACTCTAGTTGGAAAGGGAGACGACATGTTACTCTAGTTGGAAAGGGAGACGACATGTTACTCTAGTTGGAAAGGGAGACGACATGTTACTCTAGTTGGAAAGGGAGACGACATGTTACTCTAGTTGGAAAGGGAGACGACATGTTACTCTAGTTGGAAAGGGAGACGACATGTTACTCTAGTTGGAAAGGGAGACGACATGTTACTATAGAAGGAAATGGAGGAAGACATGTTACTTTAGATGGAGTGACCGATGACATAGTATAGTGACTTCTCTATCTTTGTATCTCTGGCGTGGGTCTAATTTTGTAACTGTAAACTACAGTAAGGGGGATTCCTCTTCCAAAGGCGCAATGCAAAAATGCAACAGTAGTCAAAATGGAAACAATAAGCAATCCTGCTCTACAAAAAAAAAAGAAGACAAGTAAAGAAAAGAGAAGAAGAGACAAGTGAAGAAAAGAAAAGAAAAGAAAAGAGAAAATGAGAGAAGAGAAGAGCAGAGAAGAGAAGAGAACAGGAGAGAAGAGAGGAGAAGAGAAGACAAGACAACAGAAGAGAAGACACAAAAGAAGAGAACAGAATGGAAGAGAAGAGATGTGAAGAGAAGAGAAGAGAAGAGAATAAAAGAGAAGAGATGAAATGAGAAGAGAAGAGAAGAAAGGAAGAGATGTGATGCGATCCCTGGTGTTTACCTATAGCTTTTAATGGTAAAGAAATGTGTACAATTGCATACGATCTCTGGTATTTGCCTGCACCTTTTTCTGAGAAGAAGCAATCGAGACAATGCGATGAGATCCTTGGTGTTCGCCCACACCTTTTTACGGACAAGAAAACGTTCCAGACAATGAAGTACGATACATACTTGCTGGAGTCAGTCAATCAGTGTCGTCCAAATGTAATATAAGTTCAAGCGATGTTCAGACTCCAATGTAAATATTATCAAACTCCCCTAAGAATACAACTAGTAGGGTTATCGCTGCGAACTCGTTTAAGTACAACGGTTAAGATTTCCTGTCAAATCTGATCTGCAATCTCTACAACATCACTTTTTATCTGCTTCCTTAAACTTTGCCTCCTTTCATGGTTGTTGCTGAACGCTAGTCACGTGGTACCAAATTCTTCACTGCGCAGAAAATTTGTATCACGGCTTCCGTGACCTGACCATAAATACGCCAGAGCTCCATTTCTGGATTCTATTTTTTCCATTTAAAGGGCCACCTTTCCTTGGAAACTTGCCACCACACCTCTGGTGAACATGGTTTTGCAAATTCCCTGTCATCCTTATGAATAATGCTTTTTCCCACAATTCTAACTAGAAGTCTTAGGATCCTCCCCAAGTCTAACATGCCAATGTTCACGTGCTCAGCATTTAGAATTTCTGTATTAAACTGCGGATAATAAGATAATAAATTAAGTCATTCCGACCGTTACCTAGCCAACTTTCCCTTGACCTGACTTCAAAAATGAAAAGTTACATTTATTAACCTGACCAGCTTTCTTTCGAAATGACCGATACATCTAACCTCTGTCTGATTTCTGTATTAGTCATTATCTCTCATCCATCTCCTTGCTTCCTACCAAGTTAGCTTTCAGATCCCTTGGTTGTGGATCATGTGGATCAACCATCCCTGTCATCTTGTCGAGATAGTGAATCCATGACCCTGGGCTCCCTGCATGCAGCTAGCAACATCCTCGTGTAAACCAAAATGGTGGGGAAACCCACCCTATTGTTGGAGCACATACGTCCTTGTGCACACAGTTCCTGCAATGAAGGCTAGCTGCAGTGTCGCCTTGTGCTTTTAGTTCATGAATAATTGATGCATGTTACTCGGCTATTTTATCAAGATGGATGTCACCAAGATATTTGATATATTATATTATCTCTATGGATATCATCAAGAACGTTAATATATTATATTATCTCAATGGGTGTCACCAAGAACGTTAATATGTTATATTAATTCTATGGATGTTACCAAAAACGTTAATATATTACACTATCGCAATGGGTGTCACCAAAACGTTAATATGTTATATTAATTCTTAGGATGTCACCAAGAACGTTAATATATTATATTATCTCAACGGATGTCACAAAGAACGTTAATATATTATATTTTCTCTTTAGATGTCACCAAGAACTATACTATATTATATTGTCTCTATAGATGTCACCAAGAACTATAATATATTATACTATCTCTATAGATGTCACCAAGAACTATAATATATTATATTATCTCTATAGATGTCACCAAGAACTATAATATATTATATTATCTCTATAGATGTCACCAAGAACTATAATATATCATATTATCTCTATAGATGTCACCAAGAACTATAATCTATTATATTATCTCTATAGATGTCACCAAGAACTATAATATATCATATTATCTCTATAGATGTCACCAAGAACTATAATATATCATATTATCTCTATAGATGTCACCAAGAACTATAATTTATTATATAGTCTCTATGAATGTAACTCGACGTAAGCCACGAACTATAATATATGATATTATCCCGGTGACCAACCAAACATATTTCTTGTAAAGATTTTCAGCTACATCTGTGACCCAACTTTGTCAGCTCACTCGATTACAAGTATATACAAAAGGAGATCCACTCTCCCAGGGAAAATAGTAGTGACTAAAAGAAGGGAAATGTAGCTACCTTAGCGATTGTGAATGGAAAACACTTACAAAATACGAGGTGTACTTAAAAACCAGAAGTTTTTACATTGCATTGATGACACATTCAAACCCAGACCAAAGCGACTTACTCTATGGTGGCTCACTCCACGAGACAACACATGATGTTGTTCTGCCAATGACCACTTGATGAGATACTATCCATGTAGGTTCTCAATTCTCTTATTTGGACATTTTAATTTTGATCTTTCTCTAGAGTCGAAGACTCGGTGAGTGAGATCACAATAGCCAGCAACTCAAAGCTGACTGGTTGAGTCAGGGTCAGTAAACTCTAAGAGGATAACCTGGAAACAGACTGAATCTGTGAAACATGGTTAAGAGAAAAGGCATTGGAGAAGTCGGGCAAACCTTGTCCTACAAATGTTCTGTGCTGAAACCAGTTGTCTCAGTTCAAAAGATATCGCAGCCTTGCTGTAAACTACGACACAGCATAACATAACGTCCTTTTCAGAACAAAGAAGAAGAAAAAAAAGAAGAAGAAGGAGAAGGAGAAGATGAAGAAGAAGAACAGCAACAGCGAGAGCCAGAAGAAGAAAAAGAACAACAAGAATTGCAAGAAGAAGAACAATGAAAAGAAGAAGAAGAAGAACGGGGAGAAGAAGAAAAAGAAGAAGAAGAAAAGAAGTAGAAGAAAAAGAAGAAGAGGAAGAAGAAGAAGAAGAAGAAGAAGAAGAAGAAGAAGAAGAATCGGTGTTATTAGTTGCTTTTATTCTCTTTTCAAAGGTTCAAATAGGATTACCGCTATCTCAATCAACCGACAGCAACATTAAAAATTCAGTCTTGGGTCAAGGCGGAAGGGGCTGAGTATAAGTGTGTACAACCATCGAAATACGGCAACCAACAATATACACACGCTTCTCCATTTTCTGAACTTGGCTGTGCTCCTTTTGATCTATTTGGAATGCAGTTATATCGATTGCCCATACCAAATAACGCTTACAATTTTTTCTTTTTTCGTCTCATTCCTTCATTTTATTTACATACTTCTTCTGTAATAATGCTACAGGCTCTACTTATTACAGTAAGGACTTCTGCACTATTGTAAATCATTAAACCATATATATTCATGGCTTTGTCGCCCTGCCTAAGTATGCTGATGGGATTTGCCCAAAGCATTGTTACTGTTATCTGGGCAAGTAGCGGTGAAGCTCTTTATGTGTAGATCCGGTTCATCAAGCGTGCCTCTCAGTGGTTGGTCTGAACCTGCTGTGTTCGTTAACGCGCAAGTTGCAGGCTCATCGCTCACTGTTAACCCTCCTGTGACGACCAGAGTTGATTTATTTCAAATGCTATCATCTCTCTTCCAAAAAAGTTAACATTTAAACATGTATGTATTTTTAACTGCTGACGTTGTCGATGAAGCATGGATAGTGTCCCTGAAGTTAGCTCTTGTCAGGGGATCAAGATGCAGAGCAGTGCATGAGCTGCAGCGGTCAGCGAACCAAAGCTGATTGCCGGCGTGTGTTTTTAAAATATTGCCAACGACTCAGAGCTGCCAAGATCCCTTCTACACCTCCATGTGGTATTACTATATAACAGTCTGCAACAGGGTAGACTGGCTAAGAATACGGGATCGATGAGAGAAGCCTATTCCGGTACCCAAAATGCATGCTGAAGTCGGATAAGGCGGACCAGAAGGTGCAAATATTGCAGTCAAGCTGTAAACTACGACGCATGTTCTTCGGACGACATCTTGGCAAAGACCTTTTCGGGACTTGGTAGCGGTAGTTTGAGAACGTTCAGGGTTTGGTATCAGAAGATTGGGAACTGTCAGGACTTGGTAGCGGAAGTTGGAGAACGTTCATGGCTTAGTAGCGGGAGATTGAGAACGGTCAGGGCTTGGTAGCGGGAGATTTAGAACGTTCACGGCTTGGTAGCGGGAGTTTGAGAACGTTCACGGCTTGGTAGCGGGAGTTTGAGAACGTTCAGGGCTTGGTAGCGGGAGATTGAGAACGTTCAGGGCTTGGTAGCGGGAGATTGAGAACGTTCAGGGCTTTGTAGCGCGGGATTTAGAACGTTTAGGGCTTGGTAGCGGGAGATTGAGAACGAACGGCGAAGAAGACAAAGCTCTATCCAAGCTGTTTTTAATTACGTTATTGACATGCATGCATACTTGTCTGGCATGGTATATAACAGTAGCCTCGTTCAGACATGACTGACTTAGTAGTTCTTCTCAGTCATGACAATAGTAGCATTTTTCAGTCATGACTGACTATAGAACGATACGACCTTGAAGTGGTAACTCCCTACCGAGTTTGTGGTTTTCTTTCTCCTTGTGACGTTGTGCTTTCACTTTTCCGTGTTCTTTCACTTCTCCGTGTTGTTTCACTTCTCCGTGTTGTTTCACTTCTCCGTGATGCATGAGCTTCTTATCACCCAGCATGAGGTGGCTCTTTATGGTATATCTCTATTTACATCGGTCTAGATCTTCGTCTTCCCAGGATGTCAGATTCATGTCGAGTGCCTTTATGTCAGGCTTAAACACATCTTTGAACGTCAGTTGTGGTCGGAGGATTGTATTTTTAATCCGTTTAATGTCCATATGCGATATAATTGGGAATGCAACCATCTTCCATGCGACGAACATAACCAAGTCATCGTAGTCTTTGCTGCATGAGGAGAGTGTACATGCTTGAGAGACCGGTGTATGAGTGTACATGCTTGAGAGATCGGTGTGAGAGTGTACATGATTGAGAGATCGGTGTGAGAGTGTATATGATTGAGAGATCGGTGTGATAGTGTACATGCTTGAGAGACCGGTGTGAGAGTGTACATGATTGAGAGACCGGTGTGAGAGTGTACATGATTGAGAGATCGGTGTGAAAGTGTACATGATTGAGAGATCGGTGTGAGAGTGTACATGATTGAGAGATCGGTGTGAGAGTGTACATGATTGAGAGATCGGTGTGAGAGTGTACATGATTGAGAGATCGGTGTGAGAGTGTACATCATTGAAAGACTGGTGTGAGAGTGTACATGATTGAGAGACCGGTGTGAAAGTGTACATGCTTGAGATACCGGTATGAGAGTGTACATGATTGGTGTGAGAGTATATATGCTTCAGAAACCATAGGTTTTTTTTGCATTCACCTTATTTCCTTAATCCCCAAGGCGGGATACGTTGCACTGTGCTTTTTATTTTGCACCTATCGGCCCAGTGCATCCGACTTCAGCATTCATTTTATGTCAGGGTCTGCTTGCTCCTGCATTTTCTAAGGGTTTGCTTCCCGGGGGTAACGGCCGGTGATGTGATGGGGATCGAACCCAGCACCTTCGGGTTGTGAGTCGTGCCACTTAACCACTAGGCCACGCCGTCCCCAGAGACCGTTGTGAAAGTGTACCTCTGTATTGGTCACTCGGCCCCTATATGAAATTCTAATAACGAATCACAGATACCAGAGATGGAAGGTGTTGTCTGTGTCTGTGATTGGCATAGGTTGTCCATGTTGGCTACTAAATAGGAGCATGTTGACAACACATCAATTGTAAACCAATACGTTAGTTTTATTTGCGAGTTTCATGTTTTCGCCAGAACGGGTGTTTCTTCTTCTTCTTCTTCTTCTTCTTCTTCTTCTTCTTCTTCTTCTTCTTCTTCTTCTTCTTCTTCTTCTTCGTACGCTGTCAGACGTCGACTTGTATTTGTTCGAAGAGAGCAGCTGTCATCCTGAGGCTGAAGAACGGGTGTGAATCGAGCGATTGTAGCTTCAGCTTTGCCAATACTGTCTATTCAGAGTCAGACATGGACAGCGTCCATATCTAAATAAAGCTGTGTTTAAAATTCAATTATTTTTTGTACTTTCATTAATGTGTCTCTCCCAATGTTTGGGTCTGACTGGCACTGAGGAATGAAGTGGATTCGCCTTGTAGTATGCAAGCTCATTTTTGTTTGATTTGGCTTGGCTTCGTTCGCTCTCAATCTCCCGCTACCAAACCCTGAAAGGGCTTAAGTAGCAGAATATAGTCCAGAGAACGGAATGCGTTGTGTCGTAGTTTACAGATTGACTGCGATATTTGCACTTTTCGGTCCAACACATCCGACTGCAGCAAGCATTTTTTGTACCGGGTTAGCATTCCCTCTTCGATCCCTTTTACTTAGCCAGTCTGCTCTGTTGCATCCTATTATCCAGATCACCGCGTAGAGGTGCAGAAGGGTCTTGGCAGCTCTAGTTTGCTGGCCCTGACGCTATCAGTCAGCTATGGGTCGCTGATCCATGCAGCCCATGCGCTGCTCAGCATCTTGATCCCCATTTTTGTTTCACCCACGACTTTAAAAAAAACCGCTGTGCTTCCTTTATCGTGAGGCCGGTATCCGTCCGTTTCTCTTAATGATTAATGATAGCGTTTTCAAGCTGTGTCAGAACACAAGTCAGCCAAAATACAGCTCGAGATTAGGGAGGTAAAGTAGAGATGGGTAGGACACACTGTCAGAAAGTAGCCTAACAATATAACCAGATATGTGCTCTATTGAAACACACAGAAGAAGACACGGCGGGAGTGGTTAAAAGAAGGCCAGGGCAATGTTGATTGATTTAGAGAAGGGATCAAAATTAGGCTGTGGTGGAGTGTACATTATAGAATCATGCTCTAAGGGGAACCAAGCCATGTAAGTCAAGTGAGTTATGTAAGTTAAGTCACTTATGTAAGTTCAAGTCAGCCATGTAAGTCAGCCATGTAAGTCAAGTAAGTCATATAAATCAGATAAGTCATGTAAGTCAAGAAAGTACAATAAAGTCACGTCAGTCAAGTCGGTTCAGTAAGTCAAGGGCGTCATATACGTCAAGTAAGTTAAGAAAGTCAGGTCAGTCCTATACGTTCAATCAGCCATGTCAAGTAAATCAGCCATGTAGGTCAAGCCAGTCCAGTCAGCCATGTAAATGATATCAGTCATACAGGTCAAGTGAGTCCAGACAATCAAGCAAATCAATTTAGTCGTGCAAGTCAAATCAGTCATTCATTTAAATCCAGCCAGTTATGTAAATGAAATCAATCTTGTTCGTCAAATTATTCATTCTTCTTCTTCTTCTTCTTCTTCTTCGTTCTCAATCTCGCACTACAAAACCCTGAAAGGGCTTAAGTAACAGAATATAGTCCAGAGATGGAATGCGTTGTGTCGTAGTTTACAGCTTGGCTGCGATATATGCACCTTTCGGTCCAACACATCCGACTTCAGCAAGCATTTTTTTAGCATTCCCTCTTCGATCCCTTCTCCTTAGCCAGTCTACCCTGCTGCAGCTTGTTATCCAGGATCACCGCGTGGAGGTGTAGTAGGGTCTTGTCTGCTATGGTTCGCTGGCCCTGACGCTAACAGTCAGCTGTGAGTCGCTGACCACTGCAGCTCATTTACTGATCAGCATTTTGATCCCAAATTATTCATTCAAATCCAATCAGTCGTGTAAGTCAAATCAGTCACGCAAGTCAGATGAATCATGTAAGCCCAGTCAGTCACTTTGTGTTCAGGAGAACTGACATCACCGCAGTCCGACAGGCCCATGGGCAAGAAATGATATCGTTGTCGACTTTGTGTCCAATTCTCTCCTGAATAATTGGTAGCAGTATCCTGTTTGCCGGGCTCACGTGTCTGAATGTTTCCAAATCTGAACATCGGGTTGTACGTGGTTCCTTGTGTAGTGTTATCAAGATAGATTAGTAAGTAATCATGTTGCTCGGTATAGATCATTGTAGATATCATTACATAGAATATACCTAAGTCTATTAGAGTCGCTTGTTCTTCTAGAATCGCCTTATTCTCTGGAGTCACAGTATTCCTCATGAAGTACCTAATTCTGGTAGATTATCCTTATTCATATAGCGTCACCTAATTCATCTATAGTCACCTTTTTCATATTCGCGTCACATAATTCTCCTATAGTCACCTTTTTTCATATTCGCGTCACATAATTCTCCTATAGTCACCTTATTCATATAGCATCACCTAATTCATCTATAGTCAGTCACCTTATTCATATCGCGTCACATACTTCTCATATATTCACCTAATTACTCAATAGGCACTTAATTCACCTTTTTCTACTAGAGTCATGTAATTCACCTCTAATCCCCTCATTCTTAGTCATCAAATCTTCTCTAGTCACCTGATTATTCTACAACTATCTAATTCGGGAGACCGCGTGACAGTGTGAAACCTATTGTTTCCCAACGTGTCAGGTATGAATCCAGTTTTCTTGGTACGATCGCTTCTTCGCGTACGGAAAGTAATGGCAATCTACCGTACTGCACACCTACCAAGAAACTTATAACAGCCAAAAATATTGGGAATTGTAGAAATCGACGTTTATGCTACTTACTTACACCTTATTTCTCCATTCTAAAAAATGAAAACAGTTTTACGTCCCGTAGGCTGTCTCATGTTTATGACATAGACAATGAGGTAAATACAAGAACAGCTAGGACAAGTGTGGCATCTGGCAGTCCTCATGTAGGGTGTGTAATAGGCAAGGGATCAGGACTCAAACAAAAATGAAGATCTACTCTGCAGTTGTTCTAACTACTCTTTTCTATGCGTGTGAGACCTGGACCGTGCCGTAATGTCGGGAAATTAAACCACTTCCACATTCACTACATGCGGAAACTACTGAGGATTTTATGACAGGACATGTTGTCAAATACAGATATGTTAACACGATCAGACGTGTCGGGTATATCCACCATGAAATGTGTAGCACAGCTGAGATGGGCTGGGCATGTGGTACGCATTTCATATCAACATCTACCAAAAGAATTGCTCTATGGTGAATTGCATAATGACTAGAGGGCAAGCTGAAATCAGGTCGACACATAAAGAGCAGAGACGAACCAACTATATGTGTCTAGTCTATTTCATATTTATTTTGGTTGCGTCCATGTCCGTTGATTATTACGATCATTACGCAAATCTTTTTTTTTCAATTTTTTTTGTTTGTTTTTTTTTTGGTGTGTGTTGTGACCCTCTACTTCTGATGGGAGAATGCTATGATCTAAATTATTAAATGTTTATGGTTTGTTACCAATATCGTCATGAACATATTATTTCTATCTGTTTAATATGTCTTTCGTATTATCAAGTAAATGTCACAATTATTGTTCTTAATGCATGCTTTTCCTTGAGCGTTGCATGGATCTACGTATAGCGATATTGTTGGGCTTCTTTTCCGTGCTTTTTATTATCTTGATTTTTATTCTGACAGCATGTTTTTTGTGTATGTCGGCACATCGTACATGTCTCTATGTCTAGTACTCTATATTCTGGAGTGTTTTTTTTTTTGTTTTTTTTTATCCTTCTTTGTTTTTGTTTTTGTTTTATTATTTAGCTTCAGATGTCTGTCTGCCATACTTTGTTATTTTTTAAGCTCATTTATCAGTAGTTGTATTTCCTTTTTAGTGTATGCTTGTTTTTAGACAGTTCTTTTAGTGTATACATTCTCTTCTGGGTTTTCGCTTCTGTTTTGTTGCAAACTTTCTGTTTGAAAAAAGATTTAATCAAATTTATTTTTGACTTTCACTAAATATTTATGTTTAAGGCCGGCTGCTTTAATGTTGACATATCTCATTTTGAATTCTTTTCATATTTTCATTCTATATGTTTCAGTTTGGTGGCTATTTCAGTCATAAAAAGCACAAGAACAACGGAAATTAGAGAACTTGCACTCATTAACGTAACTTAAAAACAGTCTGCATCCGCCGCCGAGTTCAGCGTTTGTATTCCTCCACACAATCAAAGTTCATTCATTTCCTTGCAGTCGCTGATGCAGCAATGATAGTTACTGGCGGTCATGGTTCTGCTGCTGCCCTTCGTCGCGTCATTTGTTTTAAATCTGGCGCGAAATCAGCAGGAGGATTTCACGTTGGGGCACGCGAGCTGCCATGTTTGTTTCGTTTACGGATGCTGAAAAAATGCGTATGTTTTTTCATCTGTGATGAGATGAGTAGAAAAGTAAGCTTTTATCCAGCGCGGAAAGCTCAGGAAAATGTCGCGAGCTCTCTCTTCAATATTCATTAACTATCCATCATTGACGCTAAATGCAAACAGATTAGGAAGGGAACCGTATTTTGTGTTTTTGCATTCGCGTTAAGTTCAGCATTGTTAAACCACAGTGCTTTGTTTCGCCAATTCTTTTGTTGAGAAATGGTCATAATAGAAAAATATTCTTACGGAAAACTCGTAATCATCTATCACTTTTCTTATCGCCCTCTTCATCTCTTCACCGTCGACGTCGGCGATAACTTCTGTGTGTGAGTTCTCTCTCATGGGTAATATTCATTTCTGTAAATTTTAAAAAATTTTTTGGGAGGATTTATGTCTTCGTAAATTGTTTCCAAACCACAAGAGCGTGCATTTTATCTCTCCATGCTATTAAAGTTTTTACTACATAATGTGCGAATGTTTACTCTTTCCATAGTGAGAGAGTGGACTGCGTAATGTGAGAATGTTGTCTGTTTCCATAGTGAGAGACAGTTTTTTTTATAGGTTTCCTAAGTCCGAGATTGTGGACTACATAATGTTATCCAATTGCGCGAATGATTGACTCATTATTCTTCTCAAACTTCTCATTAAAAATAGAGTTGTATTTGTAGGGACAAAAGTGGTGCATGTATGCCTTTACGGTAAATGACAAAAGTGGTGCATTTATGCCTTTACGGTAAATGACAAAAGTGGTGCATGTATGCCTTTGCGGTAAAGGTTGTTGTTATTGTTGCTCGAGGCTGCAAAAGTTGAATCTTCACTCTTAATTGTGTTTTATGGATCACAGTGTCGATCATTAGCCAGGTTCTTGCAGGTCAGCCTACTCCAGGAGTACAGCGGGGATGTGAGGCTGGTCTTGATCAGTGTTTCTCCCTGACCTTGATAGAAAGAACGTGTAGTAATTGCATGTTAGAGCAGACAAGTGTCGATTATGTAACAAAGGCAATAGAGGATTTTTGTGTTGTACGAGGACAAGTCAGTAAAATAGGTTGGTAAAGTAAACTCTTGGCATTACTGTCGTAGGGAGGAGGGAGGTGAGGTGTTAGCGATCTCATTTAAAAAGCTTCGCTATATGAATGTGGTAGCTATCTACTCTCCCTCGCCGCTTTTACTTCCCGGACTGAACCGGTACTCATTTGAGGCTGGATCAACCCGGGTCCGTTACGATCTGAAAAAAGCATTTTCACCTCATCTAGGAAATGAACCCAGGACCACTCAGATGCGAATCTAGCTCGCTAACTACCACGCGGCTCCCTGAATAAGTTTCACCGTATTATTTTTTTTAATTAATGAAATACAGACTTAAAAACCATTTGTAATTACAGTTACATTATATCTTACTTCTTCGTATAATTCACATCATTCTTCGCGAATATTATGGTTATGGGTGCCCGGACAGGACCATTCTGTTCATTTTGCGCTAGTTACTCTGTTGGCTGGGTACCCACAATTAGCATGCTTTCCCGTAATCCAATCGATGTTGCATTTTGATGTAGGCTAAACCCTGCGAACATCATTTTGCAATTTTTACACTGTCTATCGTTATTAGTCTGTCAGATCGCATCATCTCCACCGTCTGCAGTATAGATGCATTTGCTACAATCTGAGCAGTGCGACAATGTTTGGTTTCCTCAGCAATTTTTTAGCGTCCATTCGAAAATGTATCGACCCAGTTAGGTACTGCTTTACGCGATGAACACTTCTTGCCTTATATATATTTTGTACGTAAAGTCCTCCTCTCCCCAGCGCATATTGGCACGCTGTTCTTTTATTGTATACTTTGTGTGCACGGATACCATGTTGCCTCTCTTCTGCGCACGTACATGCGACAGCTAGCGTCTCAAACCGTCACAAATCTGGATGATATTGCCAAAATATGACACCTTTGGAAACTGCTAATTACACTTTTCAGCTATCTTATTTCAAAGTGTGACCTACTTACCGACATCCCTTTGTATAAGTCAGAGGATGGTGTCCTCCATATCATAACATTCATGTTAACACAACACAGAACGGAGGGGCAGGGATATTCCTGAGCCTACCAAATGGAAGAAAAATAACACTGTCAGTGGCAACTGGAAAATTCTCAAGCAATTCCAGAGCGGAGGCAGAGGCACTGAGGGCTGCAGTAGAAGCAATGCTGACAGACGAAAGCAATGAAAGCCAGATAGTCCTGTTTACAGATGTCCTGGGCTTAGTCACAGCACTAAAAAGCCAGAAAAATACTGAACGTAACAATTTAAGAGCAGTACTCTGTCAACTATGCCAGCAGTCCGCACCAAAAAGAGTAGTGGTACAGTGGGTTCCATCCCACTGTAACATCCAAGGCAACGAGAAGGCAGACAGACTAGCAAAAAAAGGTGCAAGACTACCACAACCAGACTCTAGTGTGACCTACGAAGAGTCCAAAAAGCTTATTAGGGCCAAATGGGAAACCGAACATACTGGCTACACACAAATGTATGCCTATTACCAGTTGAACAGAAGAGAGTAGGTCGTGGTCTTCAGACTTTGCACTGGCCACAACAGACTGAGGTACCACCTATTCAATAAACTGAAGATAGGTGTCACTGACGAATGCACTTGTGGTACCGGGAAAATGACCGCTGAACATCTGCTGCAAAACTGTCCGACATACGAGGACCAGAGAAAGCACATGTGGCTATCACCAGTGGCAACACTAGACAAGCTCTATGGCAGTGTTGACAGCCTCAGGATGACCGCTGCTTTCTTCGAGCAAATACATGTTGACGTTTGACAGCGTACGAAGAAGAAGAAGATAACATTCATGCTGTCTTACATTGGGTACATAATGAGAGTATAAAACGCACATGTTTCCATAATATCTAATTGACTATCACTTCCTTGCTCCTATGTTTAATATTTCTTTTTATCATATCTAACATTGCATTTGCCATTTTCACAGCTACCTCACCTTACCTGTATGATCTATTATAACCCCTAAGTCACTTTCCTTATCTATCTTTCTAATATTGTTCTCGCTCATTATGTAATTATGTTCCAAATTGGATCTACCCGTGTGGATGACTGTACATTTATCTACATTAAACTCCTTTTGCCAGCTTGTAGATCATTCTCCAATTTTATCTATATATATATATATATATATATATATATATATATATATATATATATATATATATATATATATATATATATCCACTTCTGCTTTAGAAGAGATACTTCTGCATAGTTTTATGTCAACTGCAAATTTTACAATCATGGATCCCATATCAATGTCAAAATAGTTTATATATTTCAAGAACAGAATTTGTCCCAAAAACGAATCCTGTGACACTGAACTTTTTACTTCACACCACTCAGAGTACTCCTTATTTGTACCCACTCTCTGGCTTCCTCCAGTTAACCAATTTTTCAATCCATTTGGCAAATTTCCCACCTATTCTATGTGATATTGACCTTCTAAATAATGTTTGATGAGGTACTCTTCCAAAGGCCTTTGCATCATTTTAGTAACCTCCTCCACGAATTCTAATAGATTTGTTAAGCACGATCCCCTTCTAGTAAACTCATGCTGACTATTTCTGACTAGATTGAACTTGTATAAATGTATTACAATGTTTTCTTTGATTATTGACTCTAACAATTGACAGACTATGCTCGTTAAACTCACCCATCTTGACCTGGACATTTATTCACTTTCAACCCCTCCAATTTTGTTCAACGATTGCCTCTGTAATACATATTGACCTTAATCCCGCTGTATCCATGTCGCTTTGAGAAATATATTTAGGCTCTGGGATCTTGGAGCAGTCCTCTTTTGTGTAGACTGTGCCAAAGTACTGATTGAGTAGATTAGCTGCCTCCCTATTCTCACTTATTATTTTTCTTGTGCTGTCTGTGAGAGGATCTACTTTTTAATATAAGAAAAGAAGCTTTTATTATCAGTCTTGATCCTCTGAGAAAGTTTTTTTTCCAAGTATTTTTGCTGTTTTATTCCCTTTCTGAGCTATGTTTTGCTTGTCCAAATATTTTTGAAATGTTTCTTTTGATTTATCGGCCTCTTTATATTTGTCCATGTTTAATTTTTAGCTATACTACATTTAACTACAAATCTAGTTTTCCACTTTTTACACTTGCGGGTTGCCTTCCGTACACATGGGACACATTCCTCTTTTAGCTTTTCTAGAACTGTTTTAAAACTCTCCCACTCTTGTTCAGCATCTGTTTCTCCTACAATATCTTTCCAGATTATGTGACTCGCTGCCTCTTTCATCTTCTTAACATATGCCTTGGAGCAGTCGCTTGTGCAGCAATATAATTAAACCAAATATGTATGTTAGCAGCATGAATGGATTAAACTTGAATCTTTCATATCTATTTCTTGCTTCTTCTATATCATTTGGTGTATGTTTCCAAAGCGCTTTGTTAAATAATTGACAATAAGAGCGAGAAACTGGCGACCTTCAGACTGCGCAATCTATAAATAAATGGTGAATTAGTTCAGCTCCAATCCATATCCAGGGCTGATTGGTTGGAGACAAAGTGAACACTTAGTGTTGTAGGGCTACCAGAATATTAAGGCTGGTATCCCTCTGTTGTCAAGCATGCAGAATATCTGCCTGATTCATCTAACAGTGCAGTGTCCATGAGGTTGTAGAAGGTTTAGCGAGTGATGTTGGTTGCGTAATCGGTAAATTAGTGAGAATGCCAATGCTTTTCGTTCCATTGCCCTTTGAGTAACTGGAAGTTTCTTAGCATCTCCTTTACGTAAATTCCATCTCTCGCGCGCATAAACCACATCTTGAATAGCCATGCTGTTGGAGATGAGAGCTTTGTCCTGACGTTCTGCATCTGCTGAAGTACATGGTTGATTGAGTGAAGCTAAGCCACCCTGCTGCTCTCCTTTGCAAAAGTTTACAATTTATTATGTGGGTGTTCGTAATTTCTTGGCTCATATATGAATTGACTTTGTCGATGATTTCCTATCCACAGATCTCCTTACGGGCAGAAACCATACTGTATGAACTGGGTTTCTTCCGATAATTTGTAGAAGTTCAAAGGTTTCCACAAGATCCGCCGTGAACAGATTACTGAGATTGTATTACAATATCGAACAGGACAATGTATTGGTATTTTGATTATCCAGTACAATAAGATCATAGAGGTCAAGCAGCCTTTCCTTGTTTATTCTATGAGATGAGTACTTTTCTGCAATAATTGGTAGTCTCAGAACAATCACCACTGCAGCGATCTCAATGCTGTCAAAGGATTTTTTCATAATCCATAATGGCAAGTCACAAGGTTACATGTGGTATATCCGACAACTTGTTGATTGTGTGAATGTGGTCCTTTATTGAGTAGCCTTTCATGAAACCTTGATTGGGTAGCTTTTCCTAAAACCTTGATTGAGTAACCTTTCATGAAACCTTGAGTAGCCTTTCCTGAAACCTTGATTGAGTAGCCTTTCCTGAAACCTTGATTGAGTAGCCTTTCTTGAAACCTTGAGTAGCCTTTCTTGAAACCATGATTGAGTAGCCTTTCCTGAAATAGTGATTGAGTAGCCTTTCCTGAAACCTTGATTGAGTAGCCTTTCTTGAAACCTTGAGTAGCCTTTCTTAAAACCTTGATTGAGTAGCCTTTCTTGAAACTTTGATTGAGTAGCCTTTCTTGAAACCGTGATTGAGTAGCCTTTCTTGAAATCTTGATTGAGTAGCCTTTCTTGAAACCTTTATTGAATAGTCTTTCTTGAAACGTTGATTGAGTAGCCTTCCTGAAATCTTTATTGAGTAACCTTTCTTGAAACTTTAATTGAGTAGCCCTTCTTAAAACCTTGATTGAGTAACCTTTCCTAAAACCTTGATTGAGTTAACTTTCTTGAAACTTTGATTGAGTAGCCTTTCTTGAAACCTTGAATGAGTAGCCTTTCTAGAAACCTTGATAGTCTTTCTTGAAACGTTGATTGAATAGCCTTTCCTGAAATGTTGATTGAGTAACCTTTCTAGAAACCTTGATTGAGTAACCTTTCCTGAAACCTTGATTGAGTAACCTTTCTTGAAACTTTGATTGAGTAGCCTTTCTTGAAACCTTGATTGAGTAACCTTTTTTTTGAAACCTTGATTGAGTAGCCTTTCCTGAAACCTTGAGTAGCCTTTCCTGAAACCTTTCATCGTGTTTGATCCTCATCAAGTTGTTTCCCCTCTTTCACTCTTGTGAAAAACGTGAACATGGAGATAAGCAAACAAATCTGCTGTGGTCACCATCTATTTTGCAACACTTCTACGTTAGTAACACAACTGATATCCATTCTCAGGTCGAGTATGTAGTCAATTCCTCTTTTACTGCTTCTCTTTGGTGAGAGCCACCTTTTCCAATCAAGTTTTTTTTAAGTAGGCATTCATGACATGTCGTTTTTACATTGCAGCAAAGATAGTTAAACGGTCGTCATTTTCGTGCCTTTTGTCGTCAGAGAAAGTGCCAACCTGACTAGCGCTAATTAGGATGTTTCGGTTAGACTTCGCCATTAAGGTCTCTTGTGGCAATTATTGTGTATAAGCTGGTTTTCGTAGATGTTTTTCTAGCACTTCATAGAAGAAACAGATCTATTATGTGATGCCAAGAACTGTAATATGGAGTGTGGCTTAGTCATAGAAGAAGCAGACCTACTGTCTGATGAGGAGTGGCTTTGTCATGGAAGAAGCAGACCTAATGTCTGACGAACAGTGGTTTTGTCATAGAAGAAGCAGAAACAATGACAAAGAGTGGCATTTATCATAGAAGTAGTGAAAACATTGTCTGACTAGGAGTGGCTTAGTAATAGAAAAAGCAGACCTACTGTCTGACGAAAAGTGACATCTGTCATAGAAGAAGTAAAAACTGTCTGACGAATAGCGGCTTAGTCATAAAAAGCAGATCTTCTGTCTGACGAGGAGTGGTTAGTCTAAACCTTAACTTTTTAGTTTGAGTATATTGACATTGTTTAGATCTATTTTAAAAACACATTAATTAGAAGTTCAACGTGGAATGTGGATGATTAAGACTAATATTTCTTCTTCTTCTTCTTCTTCTTTTTCTTCTTCGTTCATCCTCAGATCAAGGTTCCGGTTTCTCTTGCAAAGGACACTGTTGTTTATAAGGCTGTTCCATACAGCTTTTATCTCATATATGTCTCACGAGGCCAGTATTGTTCTCGCTTTTCCTGCGTGAGCGTGCAGACCTGCAGGATGTGTTCCACGGTCATGATATGCTCCCCACATGAGACCCGTATCTCAAAAATGAATGCTGGTGTAGTGTGAATAGAATTACAAAATTGAAACCCGCATCTCAAAAGCTAATGATGTTGTAGTGTTGTGGGGTGTTTACAAAATTAGGACCCATTGGTAAAAAATTAATGCTGTTGCAGTATTGTGGGGAGAATTACAAAATTAAGACTGGCATCTCAAAAATTAATGCTGTTGCAGTGTTGTAGCGAGAACTACAAAATTAACAGCCGCATCACAAACATGAATGCTGTTGAGGCGTTGTGGATAAAATTAGAAAATGCTCTAACTATTTCTTGAAATGGAAGAAGAGGAGCAATACGAAAAATGAACATACAATTTATTATGAGGTCAAAATTAGATCAAAGGAAAAATAAGAAAAGCTGAAAAAGATGAAGACAAAGAAGTGTGCATACGAATGATGGACTGGAACGTCAGTACAAGAAGACGAAAGTCGACAAATAGAACGAGGAAGAAAGTTAGAAGCGAGAAATAAAGAAACATCGATAATGGTATAGATGGAGAGAATGTGCAAATATTAAAGTGATCGAGTGGAGAAAGATGAAACAAAAAAATGAGGATAAGGCAAAAAAGAAAGATGAACAGATGGGGGAGAAAGCAGGAAGAGCAGTTCAAACAGAGGAGGAGGAGGAGGAGGAGAAGGGAAAAAGAGTAGATGGACAGGAGGAGAAGAAAAAAAGGAGAGTTTGTGAACAGAGAGAAGAACAAGATAACGATAGAGAAGTTGATCATCTCGATAGTGCATACATGATGAGGTTATCTGACATATTCGCAGTTGGAATGTGCGTATTGTTGGACGTATAGCCTGAACTAGTTTATATACAATCTGGAAACTACACAATGTTGATGTGCAAGGCAACTAAGATCTGGATACCACACAATGTTGGTGTGCAAGACAACTAAGATCTGGATATCACGCAATGTTGGTGTGCAAGGCAACTAAAATCTGGATACCACACAATGTTGGTGTGCAAGGCAATTAAAATCTGGATACCACACAATGTTGGTGTGCAAGACAACTAAGATCTGGATACCACACAATGTTGATGTGCAAGACAACTAAGATCTGGATATCACGCAATGTTGGTGTGCAAGGCAATTAAAATCTGGATACCACACAATGTTGGTGTGCAAGGCAATTAAAATCTGGATACTACACAATGTTGGTGTGCAAGGCAACTAAGACCTGGATACCACCAACATGCTGCTAAAAGCTATTGAGGTTGTAACCTCGTAGGCAAATAGATTGTGTGTTAGCATGAACACAGGAAAATACATCACTTCGCGTTTCACTCGCTCCCCAATACAAAATGCTCGAGCTATCAAGATAAATGAAGAACTCCTGAGAGAAGAAAAACAACCCACCTATCTTGAAGTTACATCCGATGGAAGGATGACATAGAGGGAACCCGTCAAAAAGGCAGCCAAAAAAATCCAGGTGGAAGTTAGGCATCTTGAGAAAATTAAATGGAACCACATGAGGAGCTAGCAGAAAAATACTTAACACAGTTTACCAACAAGATATACGAGCATATCTGGAATATGGGTCAGCAGTGTAACGTCCAGCAGCAAACACTACACTAAAATAATAAGGCGCAAAACCAGGCACTGTGGGTCATTATGGGAGCCATGACATCAACACTTTTAGTGGAGATGGAGAAAATGAAGAGGATACAAGCACAAAGAGAACCAAGAAACACAAAGATACTAACTCCGGCAGAAATGTTCCTCTGCATGCCGAGCCATCCAATGAAAAACAGATTTTAAAATTTGGTCATGGGAAGACTGAAAAGAAGTAGTTTAATGCACCAGACTAAACGACTTCACGAGCAAATGCTAGATCTATCTGAAGTTGACATTCCCCTAAAGTATGTGCCAGAACAAACCCCTCGGAGAGACTACCAGTATGCTTCCAAACAAATTTGAAAGGAATACTAGACAAAGATGGACAGAATAGTGTGCAACGTAGAACAGCTACATATCTCAGTTTCCTAGATTTTTTTGATTTTTTGTTTGTTTTGTTTGTGCGTTCGCCTTATTTCTCTAATCCCCAAGGCGGTGTGCGATGCACTGTGGTTTCTATTTTGCGCCTGTCGGCCCAATGCATCCGACTTCAGCATGCATTTTATGTAAGGGTCTGCTTCCTCCTGCATTTTCTAAGGGTTTGCTTCCCAGGGGATCGAACCCAGCACCTTCTTGTTGTGAGCCGTGCCACTTAACCACTAGGCCACGCCGTTCCCTAGTTTCCTAGATGAAAAATTACTACAAAACCTCTGGGTCCGAGTACACACAGATGGGTCAGTAAAGAACGGAAGAGCCGAAGTGTACATAGAATACTCAATCAACATTAATGATACGGGCAGTGTACCAAACGAGACATTCTGTGTTACATATGATGCAGAAATTCAGGCAATCAAGGGGTAACTGAGAAACTGTTGAACACTTATCGTGCTCCCCAACCTGTAGTTATTCTAATAGGTGCACAATCAGCACTTCAAGCACCGAAGTCCAGGAATCTGCCATGTCTACAGGCTCTACTGTCTGAACTGAGCAACCAGCGCAGGATCGCCATGCAGTAGACATCTTGTCATTAACGAATACCAGGAAACGACAGAGTAGACAGACTGGCAAAGGAGGGTGCTGAAGGCGAGCAACCAGTTACACCATAAGAAAAGGATTATGGCATCAATCAGAAAGCCACCAACAGTAACACCAGGCGATTCTAATAAGAAAAACAGACAAGAGCCAACTGCTGTTTTGCACCTTAGAACATCAAGAATTGACTTCGTAGACACATGAACACAAAATTGAAGATTGGCAACTCCGCCATGTCTACATGCGGACAGGCACTCCAGACTGCAGAACACATACTACAGAGCTGCCCCGAATATGATATACTAAGAAAAATGCACTGCTCCATAGAAACACCACTGGAAGAGAAACTTTATGGACATGTATATGAACTACAAAAGACAGTGAAGTTTGTAGAAAATATAACATTGCAGAAATAGACATTATACCTTCAACCGAACGAAAGAAGAAGAAGAAGAAGAAGAAGAAGAAGAAGAAGAAAAAGAAGAAGAAGAAGAAGAAGAAGAAGAAAAAGAAGAAGCGGTTTTCTGTCTGACAAAACTCAGCTCGGGTAGGTACTAGAAGTTAAGTCCTCCAAGATGAACTGACAATGCACACTTACACAACCCGATGTCATTCTCAGCTCCGGTAGCGCACTAGTCAATAAATAGCCAAGGATAAACATGACGATACCTTGCTTCGTGTTATGTTGATTTTATGCGGGCAAGCTCGCTAACTTCGGGGGTACGGACGTCAGGACAATCTTAATCTATTTAGCACTGGGTGAGAACCCCTTGGTTGTATTGTTACTGGGCCAATAGAGGTGTCGAGTTCTCACGTCTTGGCCCACAGTGTTTGCCTTACTCACGAAGCTTATCTCAGCTTTCACGACTTTGGCGGCTAAGTAGAAAAGGGACGCGCCATGTTGGGGTCACGTGATACGTCCACAGAGTCAGAGATCGTGGTCCAGGCACCCCTTTAGACCTCTGGTCGCACATGCGCAGACGGCATCATGACACCGGCAGACATCGTAATTTCCGCTAACATTATTAGCAACAACAGTTTCATACACTCATATTTGCAAGTCAAAAAGCACAAGTATAGAGTTCGCCTAAGCCGTTTCCCATTAATAACAACCTGACCATAGCCCGTCCGTCAGCCGTCCTGATAAAACAGACGGACACTGATACTCTCTCTACTGTTATTGCCAGGAATCAACTTTCAGAATTCTCTATCCCAGAAAGTCTCAATCATAAAATGTACACGACTTATGGACCGTTCCTGACCCTGCTAACTTGACTCAATTAGTGCCACGTTATAGAAGTAATGAGGAACCGGCTGGTCCCTGTTTGTCCACTCTTTTCATATGTCACGTGATGCAGGTTCAAGCTGTTGAAGAAACGTGATGGTAGAGTGACGTTTGACAATAAAGTGAACATGACTTAGCTTTTATTCAATTCTTTTGTTATCATTTTCGTTATTACCGTTCAATTTATGTTTCTTCGCAGCCTTACTTATCTTGTCATGTCTTCTTCGCCTACTTCCTCGCATCTGACTCGGCAAGATCTTATATTTGTGATAACTTCTATTTTCATGTTTGAATTTAATTTTTTTTCGTTTCTTGTTTCTGTGTTTCACTTTTGTTTCTTCTTTTACGTTATCTTCTTATTTTTAGTTCTATTGTTTAGTCTATTCTATTTACAGTTTTCTTCATGTTGTTTTGTGTGTGTGTGTGTGTGTGTGTGTGTGTCTGTTTCTCCTTATTTTGTTCTAATCTTTTACTTCTACTTGTATGCTTATTTTGTCTACTTCTACTTCTCTGGCTTTTTTCCTTAATTGTATTGCTTCTTCTTCTATTTATTATTCATCCTTTACTTGCTTTTGCTTCATCGTCTCATTCCCTTTTATGTCATATCTACTATTTTCTTTATTCGCCATCTTGTCCAGTTCTGTTTCTCAATATTCGCCACGGGTATCTAGTCCAGTACAGAAACTATACCACACCAAATGACAGTAATCAAAGTCAAGTAAATGTGGTTAGATGTATCAGTACTAGTATGTCAGCATCTACCAGATCAATATTGACTCAGCTTCATGAGAATAAATTATCAAATTTTATTGTGAACTACTTTGGTTTACCTTGTAAGCCACAACCTCTTCCATAGTCTTAGCAAGTGAAAATTGCATTCAATCCAATCAGTGGAAGACATCACATCGTGGAGTTTTGTCTCTATATCCTCAAGACATTTAATCATCGAGTTGTGTCTCTATATTCACAAGACATTTAATCATGGAGTTTTGTCTCCAAATCCTCAAGACATTTAATCATGGAGTTTTGTTTCCAAATCCTCAAGACATTTAATCATGGAGTTTTGTCTCTATATCCTCAAGACATTTAATCATGGAGTTTTGTCTCTATATCCTCAAGAAATTTAATCATGGAGTTTTGTCTCCAAATCTTCAAGACATTTAATCATGGAGTTTTGTCTCCAAATCCTCAAGACATTTAATCATCGATTTTTGTTTCTATTCTCTGTACACATTTAGTGCTTGAGCTTTGTTTCTATCCTCTGTACACATTTAGTCCTAGAGCTCTGTTTCTATCCTCTGTACACATTTAGTGCTTGAGCTTTGTTTCTATCCTCTGTACACATTTAGTCCTAGAGCTCTGTTTCTATCCTATGTACACATTTAGTGCTTCAGCTTTGTTTCTATCCTCTGTACACATTTAGTGCTTGAGCTTTGTTTCTAGCCTCTGTACACATTAAGTTCTAGAGATTTGTTTCTATCTCGAGGGGACATTTAATTATGGCGCTTTGTGTCTGTCTTCTGGAGACATTTAGTCATTGCACTGTCTCCCTGTCTTCTTGAGACATTTAGTCATGGTGCTGTCTCTCTATTTTTTTGGAGAAACTTAATCATGGCATTTGTGTCTGTCTTCTGGAGACATTTAGTCATGGTGATGTCTCTCTGTCTTCTGAAGACATTTAGTCATGGCGCTGTCTCTCTGTCTTCTAGAAACATTTAGTTATGGCGCTTTGTCTCTGTCTTCTGGAGACATTTAGTCATGGCACTCTCTCTCTCTCTCTCTCTCTCTCTCTCTCTGCCTTCTGGAGACATTTAGTTCTAGAGCTTTGACTCTTTCTCGGAGAGACATTTAATCATGCATTTTGTCTGTCGTCTGAAGACATTTAGTTAAGGCGCTTTGTCTCTGTCTCCTTGGAGACATTTAGTCATGGAGCTTTGTCTCTGTCTCCTGGAGACATTTAGTCATGACGCTTTGTCTGTCTTCTAAAGACATTTAGTCATGGCGCTTTGTCTCTGCCTTCTGGAGAAATTTTTCCTCTTCTTCTTCTGCTTTCGTTCTCAATCTCCCGCTACCAAGCCCTTAATAGGGTTTTGCAAGTAAAGTAGCAGGATGTAGTCCTGAGAACGCAATGCGTTGTGTCGCTAGTTTACAGCTTGGCTGCGATATTTGCACCTTTTGCTCCGACACATCTGTCTTCGGCAGTCTGGAGACATTTAGTTATGGCACTTTGTCTCTGACTTCTGGAGAGATTTAATCATGGCACTATGTCTCTGACTTTTAGAGACATTTAATCATGGCGCTTTGTCTCTGTCTTCTGGAGAGATTTAATCATGGCACTATGTCTCTGACTTTTAGAGACATTTAATCATTGCGCTTTATCTCTGTCTTCTGGAGAGATTTAATAATGGCACTTTGTCTGTCTTCTGGAAAGATTTAATAATGGCGCGTTGTCTCTGTCTTCTGGAGAGATTTAATCATGGCGCTATGTCTCTGTCTTCTGGAGAGATTTAATCATGGCACCATGTCTCTGTCTTCTGGAGAGATTTAATCATGGCACTATGTCTCTGTCTTCTGGAGAGATTTAGTCATGGCGCTATGTCTCTGTCTTCTGGAGAGATTTAATCATTGCGCTTTGTCTCTGCTTACATGAGATATTTAATAATGGCGTTTGGCTCTATTTTGTGAAGACATTTAACTTTGGTGATTTATCTGTCTACATAAGACATTTCAATGTGATTTTCGCTTCATATGACTGGGCTGTCATAGCCCCAAGCATCTGTCGCTTCCTATGACTGGACTGTCATAGCTAAAAGCTTATGTCGTTTCCTATGACTGGGCTGTCATAGCCCCAAGCTTCTGTCGTTTCCTATGACTGGACTGTCATAGCTAAAAGCTTCTGTCGTTTCCTATGACTGGACTGTCATAGCTAAAAGCTTCTGTCGTTTCCTATGACTGGAATGTCATAGCTAAAAGCTTATGTCGTTTCCTATGACTGGGCTGTCATAGCCCCAAGCTTCTGTCGTTTCCTATGACTGGACTGTCATAGCTAAAAGCTTCTGTCGTTTCCTATGACTGGACTGTCATAGCTAAAAGCTTCTGTCGTTTCCTATGACTGGACTGTCATAGCTAAAAGCTTCTGTCGTTTCCTATGACTGGGCTGTCATAGCCCCAAGCTTGTGTCGTTTCCTATGACTGGACTGTCATAGCTCCAAGCTTCTGTCGTTTCCTATGACTGGACTGTCATAGCTCCAAGCTGTCTCCTATTCTACAAATGTGGCTAAACGATCTCATCTGCGACTGTTCTACTCAAAGCTGGAATGTCAAGATTGTCGGATTGGTCCACTCAAAGATGAAATGTCAAGATTGTCGGATTGGTCCACTCAAAGCTGGAATGTCAAGATTGTCGGATTGGTCCACTCAAAGCTGGAATGTCAAGATTGTCGGATTGGTCCACTCAAAGCTGGAAGGTCAAGATTGTCGGAATGGTCCAAAGCTGGAAGGTCAAGATTGTCAGATTGGTCCACTCAAAGCTGGAAGGTCAAGATTGTCGGATTGATCCAATCAAAGCTGGATGGTCATGATTGTCGGATTGGTCCACTCAAAGCTGGATGGTCAAGATTGGCGGATTGGTTCACTCAAAGCTGGATGGTCAAGATTGTCGGATTGGTCCACTAAAAGCTGGAAGGTCAAGATTTTCGGATTGGTCCAAAGCTGGAAGGTCAAGATTGTCAGATTGGTCCACTCAAAGCTGGATGGTCAAGATTGTCAGATTGGTCGACTCAAAGCTGGAAGGTCAAGATTGTCGGAATGGTCCAAAGCTGGAAGGTCAAGATTGTCAGATTGGTCCACTCAAAGCTGGAAGGTCAAGATTGTCGGATTGATCCAATCAAAGCTGGATGGTCATGATTGTCGGATTGGTCCACTCAAAGCTGGAAGGTCAAGATTGTCGGATTGGTCCAAAGCTGGAAGATCAAGATGGTCAGATTGGTCCACTCAAAGCTGGAAGGTTAAGATTGTCGGATTGGTCCACTCAAAGCTGGATGGTCAAGATTGGCGGATTGGTCCACTCAAAGCTGGATGGTCAAGATTGTCGGATTGGTCCACTCAAAGCTGGAATGTCAAGATTGTCAGATTAGTCCACTCAAAGCTGGATGGTCAAGATTGGCGGATTGGTCCACTCAAAGCTGGATGGCCAAGATTGTCGGATTGGTCCACTCAAAGCTGGATGGTCAAGATTGTCGGATTGGTCCACTCAAATCTGGAAGGTCAAGATTTTCGGATTGGTCCACTCAAAGCTGGAAGGTCAAGATTGTCGGATTGGTCCACTCAAAGCTGGAAGGTCAAAAAATTCGGATTTGTCCACTCAAATCTGGAAGGTCAAGATTGTCGGATTGGTCCACTCAAAGCTGGATGGTCAAGATTGTCGGATTGGTCCACTCAAATCTGGAAGGTCAAGATTGTCGGATTGCTCCAAAGCTGGAAGGTCAAGATTGTCAGATTGGTCCACTCAAAGCTGGATGGTCAAGATTGTCGGATTGGTCCACTCAAAGCTGGAAGGTCAAGATTGTCGGATTGGTCCAAAGCTGGAAGGTCAAGATTGCCAGATTGGTCCACTCAAAGCTGGAAGGTCAAGATTGTCGGATTGATCTAATCAAAGCTGGATGGTCATGATTGCTGGGATGTGAAGTAAGGGAATTTAGAACAAAAAAAGATAATATGTGAAAGACATAATATATATTAACGACATCGTTACTAAACAAAAAGTTGTATCAGTTTGTAGGAACAGTAACAAAGTTTATGGAACAAAATTAAGATACGGACGCAAGGATTAATACTTGAAGTTACTAGTTAATTCCATTTTGTGGTTAGGCAACACATTTCAAAAACGAATAGGTAATGATATTCAGCAGACGTGTAGAGAAGATTGAAAGCATGTGTCAACCAGTTCCTGGCAGTCGTTTTACTGAGCCAATTATCAAGGTCAAAGGTGAGAAACTGGAAGCTGCGAACAGGTTCGCGTACCTTGGTTGTACATTATCACAGAACATAGCCATTGATGATAAGGTGAACGCTAGAATCTCAAAAGCCAGTAGCTCATTTGGCGGATTTTGCACAAATGTTTGGCATCGAAATGATATTTATCTGCAAACGAAACTGAAGGTTTACAGAGCCGTGGTACTTCCAGTACTGCTGTATGCATGTAAAACATGGACTGTATACAGGAGCCACGTTAAAACAAAAAGTGGGCCACCTTATACAATCTGCCTCAGAAAGGTATTGAAGATCAAATGGCAAGATAGGGTCCCGGACATCGCAGGTCTTGAAAGAACTGATATTCCTTGCATTAATACTATTCTGATGCAGCAACAGATCAGTTGGACTGGTCAAGTATTCCGCATGCACGTACATCGGCTGCCAACAACACTTTTTCATGGCGAGGTGCAGGAGGGTAAACGACTACCAGCAACTCGCTGTGGAGCAAAGGTTAGACACATAAGATCTCCTTGGTCGTCCACCGCATCCGGATTACGCTCCAATCGTCTTGATCATATTTTGCCACTGGATTAAAGAAAAATTTGGACGAGAGAGTGAGGCTAACGGTGCGCAACTCAACCTCAATTAAATCCAACTAATGCGCAAGTCCTGCGGCGATGGGCTAATGGCAAAGCCGCAGGTGTGGAATCACTGGCAGCCATAGCCGTGAACCCGCACATAGGCGGCTCAGGCTATATGGTCGTCCTCTACTGAACCCGCACGTAGACGGTTCAGGCTATATGGTCGTCCTCCACTGAACCCGCACATAGGCGGCTCAGGCTATATGGTCGTCCTCCCCTGAACCCGCACGTAGACGACTCAGGCTATATGGTCGTCCTCCACTGAACCCGCACGTAGACGGCTCAGGCTATATGGTCGTCCTCCACTGAACCCAAAGCAGCAGTGGATCTCGGCAGCCAGCTGTGCGACTTAGCAGCCCTCTAGGATTCGCACTGCTTACATCCATGGCCTGAGGAAGGGGCTAGAAAAAGCCCCCAACAAATTGCCTGCTTCAACTATCCTGGCTAACATACCGCGGCTGGCGGGAATCCCTATCCTTGAGGTCGAAATAAAAATAATAATAATAATAATAATAATAGAAAAACTCTCCAAGTTCCACTGGCCGTTGGTGCGTGGGACATTCGCACGCTCTTGGACAGTGCAAACAAAAACAGACCCGAAAGAAGAACTGCCTGATTGCTAAAGAACTGGACCGATACAAGATCGATATTGCTGCCTTGAGTGAAACTTGTCTTACTGGTGAGGGACATATTACAGAAGATGGTGCTGGGTACACCTTCTTCTGGAACTGTCGGGCTGCAGACGAGCGCCGGAAGCTGGTGTTGGTCTCGTTATATGTGCCGCCAATGACCTTATGATTACCAACATCTTTTTTGTTTGCCTGCCGAAGGGCAATAGAACAACATGGATGCTTCCCTGCTCAAAACAATGTCACTTGATTGCTTTTGTTATTTTCTGTAGATAAGACAGAAAGGATGCCCGGGTCGTCAAGGCCATGTGTGATGCAGACTACTGGACAGATCACAGATTACTGATCTCCAAGCTTAACATTAGGATCCAGGCTCCATGACACTCATAGGGAATTAACGTTCCAAATCGACTTAACGCCATGAAGCTGGACAACAACAGCACCATGGAAGTTCTTGCAGACTAAATAGTCAGCCAGCTTGACACCATCAACTTTGACACTACAATTGATATTGAAGCAAGTTGGGCCGAGTTTAGGCAGATGATATACTCCGCCGTCGTTCACCTTGGCAATACATCCCTCAATCACCCCGACTGGTTTGATGGAGACTGCGAAAATGTACAGCTAGAGGAGAAGCGCAAACTCCATCTTGCATTTAGCAATGATGCAACATCATGTGGAGGCATTTTCCAGGAGGCATTTTCCAGGTTTTGCCAAACTGTGCAACGAAGGCTCCATGAGATGCTAGTGTCATGGCTATGCAAGAAAGCTGATCAGATACAGGCGTTTGCAGATAGACATGATTTAATAAACTTTTACAGTCCACTTCGAGAAATATATGGTCCTAATGCATCTAGCACCTCACCTTTGCTGAATGCAGATGGCAGCATCCTGATAACAGAGAGAACAAAAATACTCAAACGCTGGGCGATGCACTTCAGTGGCGTTCTGAACAGACGCTCGTCATTTAATGATGAGGCGATAAATCGTCTGCCACAAATAGAAACTAATGAGCCCGTAACCCACTGTCCTACTGTCCAGGAAACACAGAAAGCCATCTACCTCCTCAGTAGTGGAAAGGCTCCGAGATCCGACTCAATTCCTGCCGAGATCTACAAAGCTGGGAGATCTAGACTGACTGAGAAGCTGAACGGACTCTTCTGTGAAATGTGGAATCAGCAGCGCATCCCACAAGACTTCAAAGATTCATCTATTATTCATCGCTATAAGAGAAAATTAAATCAATAGGCCTGTGGGAATTATCTCTGCTTTGCGTTGTATGCAAGGATTTTACTATACAGACTTTCGCATCACCTAGAACAAGAGCTACTTCAAGAGAGTAAATGTGGATTTAGAAAAGGACGAGGCACCACTGACATGAACTTTGCAGCTGGGCAAATACATAAAAGTGTTAAGAGCAAAATGTCCACCTTCTCACCACATTTATGGATTTAACAAATGCTTTAGATACCGTAAGTCGTGATGGCCTATGGAAGATCTTGGTCAAATTTGGATGTCCCAATGTATTAATTATAATGGTTCGGAAATTCCATGATGGCATGTTAGCTCGAGTTCATGATCACGGGGAATACTCTGATCCATTTGGTGTTACAAAGGGAGTGAAGCAAGGATGCATCCTAGCCCCTTCCCTTTTCAACATGATGTTTGCTGCCATGTTGACTGATGCATTCAAGGGCAGTGATGCTGGAGTCAAAGTCCGCTATCGCCTAGACGGTGAGTTCTTCAATCTGAGGAGACTGCAGACAAGAACTAGAGTACAAATTGAGACCATATGTGAACTTCCCTTTGCCGATGACTGCGCGCTTAATGGTCTTTCAGAGACTGGGATGCAATGTACTGTTGACATGTTTGCAGCGGCTTGCGTTAACTATAGTCTCACAAACTCTACCAGCAAGACTGAAGTGCTGCACCAAGCAACCCCAAGGAGGGGGTGCAGTGAGCCATCTATCACTATCATTGGTCAGAAACTAATGTCGGTAGAACGTATTGCATACCTTGGCAGCACATTCTCTAGTGCAGGCCATATTGACGAGGAAGTAAACTCGAGAATAGCTAAAGCATGTGTAGCATTTAGAAAACTAAGATCCTCAATTTGGGACCGTAGAGGTATTAAGCTTATAACCAAATGGAAGGTTTATGCAGCAGTCGTCCTACCAACTCTTCTGTACGCCGGTGAAACTTAGACTGTGTACAGTCGATATGAGAAGAACTTTGACCATTTTCATCTTTGCTGGCCAAGGAAACTGTTCAACATAAAATGGCAAGATAGGGTTACAAATGTAGAAGTTCTTTCGTGGGCTGCCATGACAAGCGTCCACAACTCTGTGCAAATCGCAGCTAGATGGACTGGCCGTGTTGTCCGGATGTCAGATGAGCGGCTCCCAAAAAAAACATTATATGGCGAGCTTGAGTTAGGCAAGCGTGTTCGCGGTGTCCAAATAAAATGTCACAAAGACACTCTGAAAGCCTCACTGAAGAACTGCGACATTGACACTGGTGGTTGGGAGAACATTGCTGCTGATCGCTCTGGTTGGCGTAGTAACATCTCCTCTGGCACGGCACATATGGAACAGACAAGAATCACGGAAGATGCACGGAGACGAACGACATGAAAGGCAAGAGAAGAGTAGCCTCGGCATGACGGTCAGACAGTGCTACTCTGCCCTCAGTGTGACAGAAGCTTTCGGGTTCAGATTGGTTTGATCAGTCACCTAGGAACCAACTCTAGGATTGACAGATGACAATGTGGTCCTCTTCGGAAACGATGGACAAACAACAACAGTTAGTTAGTTAGTTAGTTAGTTAGCTGGTCTGTAGGTTGGTTGATTGGTTCGTTGGTTGCTTGGTTGGTTGGGTGGCTGGCTGGCTGGTTCGTTGGTTGGTTGGCTGGCTCGTTGGTTGGTTGACTGGTTAGTTAGATGGTTGGTTGGTTAGCTAGTTATCTAGTTAGCTAGTTAGTTAATTAGTTAGTTAGTTAGTTGGTCTGTTGGTTGGTTGGTTGTTTCGTTGGTAGTTGGTAGGGTGGTTGGCTGGTTGAGGATGTTTTGGTTGGTTAGTTAGTTAGTTAGTTAATTGGTCAGTTGTTTGGTTGGTTGTTTCGTTGGTAGGTTGGTTGAGTGAATGGCTGGCAGGATTGTTTGTTGATTGGTTGGCTGGCTGGTTGGATGGTTAGTTAGATAGTTAGTTAGTTAGTTAGTTAGTTAGTTAGTTAGTTAGTTAGTTAGTTAGTTAGTTCAGCACATACGCCTTTCATGTCAGTAACTGCAGAAATTACACAACATCTAGATGTGGCATTCAATACCTTTATGTCGCCCATTTTCACTGCGATGTATCGGTTGGTAGTTGTCGTGTATTTTCACTGCGATTGATCGGTCGGTAGAGAGCAAACAGAACAGTCTTCTGTGGTATCCATCAAACGTACATTCTTTAAAGAGATCAAATCCATTCACTTTAAATGTTTCCACAACATATAGTGGCTCAACAGTTTATGGCAAATTATTTGTGTGAGTCGGTGGTGTGGAGTGGGGAAGCTGAAACAAAGGTCAAAGTAGTACCACAGCTGGCAGTAACATGAGGGATCACGTGATATAGGTTTCATTGTTCTCTGTATCTATTTCTGTCGAGTTCTTTTGTTAGAGATCTTTTATGCGGGGTTCTTTTGTGTGGGATCTTTTATGTGGGGTTCTTTTGTGTGGGATCTTTTATGTGGGGTTCTTTTGTGTGGAATCTTTTATGTGGGGTTCTTTCGTGTGGGATCTTTTATGTGGGGTTCTTTTGTGTGGGATCTTTTATGTGGGGTTCTTTTGTGTGGAATCTTTTATGTGGGGTTCTTTCGTGTGGGATCTTTTATGTGGGGTTCTTTCGTGTGGGATCTTTTATGTGGGGCTCTTTTGTGTGGGATCTTTTATGTGGGGTTCCATTGTGTTGGATCTTTTATGTGGGGTTCTTTTGTGTGGGATCTTTTATGTGGGGTTCTTTTGTGTGGGATCTTTTATGTGGGGTTCTTTTGTGTGGGATCTTTTATGTGGGGTTCTTTTGTATGGAATCTTTTATGTGGGGTTCTTTCGTGTGGGATCTTTTATGTGGGGCTCTTTTGTGTGGGATCTTTTATGTGGGGTTCCATTGTGTTGGATCTTTTATGTGGGGTTCTTTTGTGTGGGATCTTTTATGTGGGGTTCTTTCGTGTGGGATCTTTTATGTGGGGCTCTTTTGTGTGGGATTTTTTATGTGGGGTTCTATTGTGTTGGATCTTTTATGTGGGGTTCTTTTGTGTGGTATCTTTTATGTGAGGTTGCTTTTGTGGGGGATCTTTTATGTGGGGTTCTTTTGTGTGGAATCTTTTATGTGGGGTTCTTTCGTGTGGGATCTTTTATGTGGGGTTCTTTCGTGTGGGATCTTTTATGTGGGGCTCTTTTGTGTGGGATCTTTTATGTGGGGTTCCATTGTGTTGGATCTTTTATGTGGGGTTCTTTTGTGTGGGATCTTTTATGTGGGGTTCTTTTGTGTGGGATCTTTTATGTGGGGTTCTTTTGTGTGGGATCTTTTATGTGGGGTTCTTTTGTATGGAATCTTTTATGTGGGGTTCTTTCGTGTGGGATCTTTTATGTGGGGCTCTTTTGTGTGGGATCTTTTATGTGGGGTTCCATTGTGTTGGATCTTTTATGTGGGGTTCTTTTGTGTGGGATCTTTTATGTGGGGTTCTTTCGTGTGGGATCTTTTATGTGGGGCTCTTTTGTGTGGGATTTTTTATGTGGGGTTCTATTGTGTTGGATCTTTTATGTGGGGTTCTTTTGTGTGGTATCTTTTATGTGAGGTTGCTTTTGTGGGGGATCTTTTATGTGGGTTTTTTTTGTATGGGATCATATATGTGGGGTTCTTTTGTGTGGGATCTTTTATATGGGGTTCTTTTGTGTGGGGTTCTTTTGTGTGGGATCTTTTATGTGGGGTCCTTTTGTGTGGGATCATTTATTTTTGGTTCTTTTATGTGGGGTTCTTTTGTATGGGATCTTTTATGTGAGGTTCTTTTGTGTGAGATCTTTTATTTGGGGTTCCTTTGTGTGGGATCTTTTATTTGGGGTTCTTTTGTGTGGGATCTTTTATGTGGGGTTCTTTTATGTGAGGTTCCTTTGTGTGGGATCTTTTATTTGGGGTTCTTTTATGTGGGGTTATTTTTTGTGAGATCTTTTATTTGGGGTTCCTTTGTGTGGGATCTTTTATTTGGGGTTTTTTTGTGTGGGATCTTTTATGTGGGGTTCTTTTGTGTGAGATCTTTTATCTGAGGTTCTTTTGTGTGGGATCTTTTATGTGGGGTTCTTTTATGTGGGGATCTTTTGTGTGGGATCTTTTATGTGGGGTTCTTTTATGTGAGGTTCCTTTGTGTGGGATCTTTTATTTGGGGTTCTTTTATGTGGGGTTATTTTTTGTGAGATCTTTTATTTGGGGTTCCTTTGTGTGGGATCTTTTATTTGGGGTTCTTTTGTGTGGGATCTTTTATGTGGGGTTCTTTTATGTGAGGTTCCTTTGTGTGGGATCTTTTATTTGGGGTTCTTTTATGTGGGGTTATTTTTTGTGAGATCTTTTATTTGGGGTTCCTTTGTGTGGGATCTTTTATTTGGGGTTCTTTTGTGTGGGATCTTTTATGTGGGGTTCTTTTGTGTGGGGTTCTTTTTTGTGAGATCTTTTATTTGGGGTTCCTTTGTGTGAGATCTTTTATGTGGGGTTCTTTTGTGGGGGATCTTTAATGTGCGGTCATTTGTGTGGGATCATTTATGTGGGGTTCTTTTATGTGGGGTTCTTTTGTGTGAGATCTGTTTTGTGGGGTTATTTTGTGGGGCATCTTTTATATGGGGTCCTTTTGCGTGGGATCTTTTATGTGAGGTTCTTTTGTGTGGGATCTTTTATGCGGGGTTCTTTTATGTGGGGTTATTTTTTGTGAGATCTTTTATTTGGGGTTCCTTTGTGTGGGATCTTTTATTTGGGGTTCTTTTGTGTGGGATCTTTTATGTGGGGTTCTTTTGTGTGAGATCTTTTATGTGAGGTTCTTTTGTGTGGGATCTTTTATGTGGGGTTCTTTTGTGTGGGGTTCTTTTTTGTGAGATCTTTTATTTGGGGTTCCTTTGTGTGAGATCTTTTATGTGGGGTTCTTTTGTGTGGGATCTTTAATGTGCGGTCATTTGTGTGGGATCATTTATGTGGGGTTCTTTTATGTGGGGTTCTTTTGTGTGAGATCTGTTTTGTGGGGTTATTTTGTGGGGCATCTTTTATATGGGGTCCTTTTGCGTGGGATCTTTTATGTGGTGTTTTTGTGTGGGATCTTTTACGTGGGGTCCTTTTGTGTGGGATCTTTTATGTGGGGGTATTTTGTGTTTGATCTTTTATGCGGGGTTCTTTTGTTTGGGATCTCTTATGTAGGGTTCTTTTGTGTGAGATCTTTTATGTGGGGTCATTTTGTGTGGGATGTTTTATGTGGGGATCTTTTATGTGGGGTCCTTTTGTGTGGGTCTTTTATGTGCGGTTCTTTTATGTGGGATCTTTTATGGGGGGTTCATTTGTGTGAGATCTTGTGTGCGAGTTGTCTTGTGTGAGATCTTATGTGCGAGAGTTATTTTGGGTGGAATCTGTTGTGTGTGTATGGGGGGGGGGGGGGGGGGGGCGTAATAAAGTAAAATAGACCTAGAAATGTACACCTAGTTTTATGTAGGTGTAGCCGAGGTAGGATAGTTTAATACATGTACGACAAGTTTAATGTATGTGTAGCCGAGTAGGATAGTTTCAAAAATGTACAGCAAGCAAGTTTTATCTAGGTCTAGCCGGATAGCATAGAACGGAAGTTGTGTATGAGAGAGTATGCTGGTAGGACAGGCCAAAAAGTTAAATCTTGATGTGTCTGGGTAGGAGAACCCGGTAGTAGTGTGTGGGTGTTTCTGGTAAGGAGAACCCGGTAGTAGTGTGTGGGTGTGTCTGGGTAGGAGAACCCAGTAGTAGCGTGTGGATGTGTCTGGGTAGGAGAACCCGGTAGTAGCGTGTGGGTGTGTCTGGGTAGGAGAACCCGGTAGTAGTGTGTGGGTGTGTCTGGGTAGGAGAACCCGGTAGTAGCGTGTGGGCGTGTCTGGTAGGAGAACCCGGTAGTAGTGTGTGGGCGTGTCTGGTTAGGAGAACCCGGTAGTAGTGTGTGGGTGTGTCTGGGTAGGAGAACCCGGTAGTAGTGTGTGGGTGTGTCTGGGTAGGAGAACCCGGTAGTGGTGTGTGGGTGTGTCTGGGTAGGAGAACCCGGTAGTGGTGTGTGGGTGTGTCTGGGTAGGAGAACCCGGTAGTGGTGCGTGGGTGTGTCTGGGTAGGATAACCCGGTAGTGGTGTGTGGGTGTGTCTGGGTAGGAGAACCCGGTAGTTGTGTGTGGGCGTGTCTATGTAGGAGAACCTGGTAGTAGTGTGTGGGCGTGTCTGGGTAGGAGAACCCGGTAGTAGTGTGTGAGCGTGTCTGGGTAGGAGAATCCGGTAGTAGTGTGTGGGTGTGTCTGGGTAGGAGAACCCGGTAGTGGTGTGTGGGTGTGTCTGGGTAGGAGAACCTGGTAGTGGTGTGTGGGTGTGTCTGGGTAGGAGAACCTGGTAGTGGTGTGTGGGTGTGTCTGGGTAGGAGAACCCGGTAGTGGTGTGTGGGTGTGTCTGGGTAGGAGAACCCAGTAGTGGTGTGTGGGTGTGTCTGGGTAGGAGAACCCGGTAGTGGTGTGTGGGTGTGTCTGGGTAGGAGAACCCGGTAGTGGTGTGTGGGTGTGTCTGGGTAGGAGAACCCGGTAGTAGTGTGTGGGCGTGTCTGGGTAGGAGAACCCGGTAGTAGTGTGGGCGTGTCTGGGTAGGAGAACCCTGTAGTAGTGTGTAGGTGTGTCTGGGTAGGAGAACCCAGTAGTGGTGTGTGGGTGTGCCTGGGTAGGAGAACCCGGTAGTAGTGTGTGGGTGTGTCTGGGTAGGAGAACCCGGTAGTAGTGTGTGGGTGTGTCTGGGTAGGAGAACCCGGTAGTAGTGTGTGGGTGTGTCTGGGTAGCAGAACCCGGTAGTAGTGTGTGGGTGTGTCTGGGTAGGAGAGCCCAGTAGTGGTGTGTGGGTGTGCCTGGGTAGGAAATCCCGGTAGTAGTGTGTTGGTGTGTCTGGGTAGGAGAAACCGGTAGTAGTGTGTGGGTGTGCCTGGGTAGGAGAACCCGGTAGTAGTGTGTGGGTGTGTCTGGGTAGGAGAACCCGGTAGTAGTGTGTGGGTGTGTCTGGGTAGGAGAACCCGGTAGTAGTGTGTGGGTGTGTCTCGGTAGGAGAACCCGGTAGTAGTGTGTGGGTGTGTCTGGGTAGGCGAACTCGGTAGTAGTGTGTGGGTGTGTCTGGGTAGGCGAGCCCGGTAGTAGTGTGTGGGTGTGTCTGGGTAAGCGAACCCGGTAGTAGTGCGTGGGTGTGTCTGGGTAGGACAACACGGTAGTAGTGTGTGTGTAGTTAGATATGATAGACAAATAAATAGGCCAGTTGTTGTGTGTGGTAGTAGATGTGGGCAAACATCAAGAGTCGGATTAGATTGTGTGTAAGAGTGAACATCAAGGGACGGATTAGATGGTGTGTATGAGTGAACATCAAGAAACGGATTAGATGGTGTGTATGAGTGAACATCAAGAAACGGAATAGATTGTGTGTAGGAGTGAACATCAAGAAACGGATTAGATGGTGTGTAGGAGTGAACATCAAGAAACGGATTAGATGGTGTGTAGTAGTGAACATCAAGAGACGGATTAGATGGTGTGTAGTAGTGAACATCAAGAAACGGATTAGATGGTGTGTAGGAGTGAACATCAAGAAACGGATTAGATGGTGTGTAGAAGTGAACATCAAGAGACGGATTAGATGGTGTGTAGGAGTGAACATTAAGAAACGGATTAGATGGTGTGTAGGAGTGAACATCAAGAAACGGATTAGATGGTGTGTAGTAGTGAACATCAAGAGACGGATTAGATGGTGTGTAGGAGTGAACATCAAGATATAGACAGAAATATCCAGTTTGGGGAGACAGAAATGGCATGGAATACTAATTACACAATTTTGATGTCGCAAAAACATCATACATTTATCCTCACTCATTAACAAATTGTAATTTTGTTTTTTTCTCATATATTGTATTTAGGAATCTACCTTTCACTCTCTGCGTCACTGAAGGACAAATGAAATGTATAAAAAGTATTTGAAACGGGCTGGTTAAACAATTAGACAACAGTGGACAGAAAGTAGACATGTCCGTCACAAATAATGGCCTCACCTCTTTCTGAGGGGGATGGGGGAGGGGGGGGGGTAACCAGTTCCTTCTCACGCTTTTTGTACTTTCAGTCGGGTGTCCATTTACAAATGGGTAGACTGGAGCGGGTCGAAATAGGGACGCATTTTTGTGCTTTTACTGAAACACGAGTGGATGTAAGTGGTAGCTCTGTGTAGCAGTTCCTTTCTTTCATGTTGACTAATGACCTGGCGAATATTTCTGGCAATGAACTTTCAAACTTTCTTAAATTACGTGCCACTGGCCAGAGCTGCCTCTTCCATCCCTTTGTACTGGAGTATTTCCTTGTCATCTGATACCCTCCGTTTCCGTTAGGAACCAGGAAAAGCCGTCAGCCATTTCGTTGTGTTTCGGCTAACATTCATCTTGCTCCAGTATGGTGTTTATCGACGATAGACTTCAACTTTTGCTAACGGATTTTCTGATAACTTTTGCCTTTTGGTATAAACAGGAATTTCTCTAAAAATTACACCCAACTTCTGGAGTTTGATCTTTTAGTTGCGATACGAAGATGAGATTCTCGCGGTTTGATAGCAAGTAGTTGATGTAACCAGAGTGTAGGTCGCAATATCCTTATGTGGAAGCAGGAAACGATTGCCTTTGAACTCGATTTTACACCCTGACTGACTAACTAGCTAACTAACTAATTAACTGACTAACTAGCTAACTAACTAACGAATTGACTGACTGTCTAACTAACTAAATAACTAACTATCTTATATATATATATATATATATATATATATATATATATATATATATATATACATTTTAATTAGTTAGTTAGTCGGTCAGTTACTTAGTTAGCTAGTTAACCAGTATGTTAGTTAGTTAGTTAGTTAGTTAGTTAGGCAGTTAGTCAGTTAATGAGTTAGTTAGTTAGTTAGTCTGCTAGTTAATTAGTAAGTTAGTTAGTCAGTTAGCAAGTTAGTTAGATAGTTAGCAAGTTAATCAGTTAGTATGTTAGTAAATTAGTTAGTGAGTCAGTTTGCTAGTTAGTTCATTTAGATAGTTAGTTAGTTAGTTAGTTGTCCATGGGAAACGATGATGTAGACCTTGTCAGACAGTTATGTTTTGATATAACTTACGCTGCATTTGGATTATAGTGAGGAGGAGACTGCCAATATAAATGTGTGTGTGCCAGCGCCCGCGCCAGTGTATGTGTGTGTGTCTGTGTGTGTGTGACATGTTAAGCCACAACAAAGTAGCAGCAAAGATGGCACTGTAACCGGCTGCGGGTTTACTTTGCTCTGCTGTTTTAGTTCACACTAGTCGACGACTTACACTTGTGTTCACGGAAACGTGGTGTTGTTTTCCATTTAGACTGGTTAATGCGTTCGTTTTTTCAGGTGGTTTCTTCGGTCTTATTATCCTGGTCTGGACATCGGCTATATGAATAGCACTACGCTTAAGCCTGTGTCGTATTTCACGTTCTAGTTCACATGGATATATTACACGAAATTGGCGTGGGAGGAACTTAGACACGACTATAATGGCAAAATGAATGCCAAACTCACTCACACGCGGAGTTATGTCCCTACGACCTCTTGTGGTTATGGAAAAGGCCCGACACACAAAGTTAGATGTCCTCCCTCCTCCGTTGCCTTGCGAGATACATGTTTACTGGAGAGGCTTCGGGAGTAAACCCTGAGAGAAATCTGTATTCTATGCTAACTCCAGTCGTCTCGATAAATATCTTGCCACTGGCCAAAGGTAGCTGAGGACCAAAGAATGAAGTTGACAAAGACGCTTTTGCTTCCTCACTTTAATCCAAATCACCGCGTATCAACCATTTCAACGGACACAGCAAGAGAAAATACTGTCCACATGGCTGAACAAAGAGAGTGTCCTTCGTCACTTGTGGTGGACGAACAACAAGCCACAAAGACTTCAATAGATAAAGACGGAGTTACGGTTGATGAGCTGACGTGTATTTGTTGACGTGGTACGGAAAATGTATTGATTGAATGGTTGCTTGATTAATTGATTGATTGATTGATTTATAGTATAGCGGATTGGTCAGATAGGAAAATAGTTGTGTAGTCCTATGATCATGCCACGTTTCTGTCCTCTGTTCTCCGGTTTCACATCTGGCATCTTCTGTAACAATGCGTAACAATATGTAACAATCTGTAACAAATTTGAAAACCACTGCAATTTCTCTATGGTTTATCGCTTGATGCTAATATTTATTCTTTGAGTTTGTTGGCTATTACCAATGTGTTTGTTTTGTTGGCATTTATCTTCATACCAAACACATTGACTGTATTGTTGATCTTGGTGTAACTTTTCTAATGACTTCTCTGTTTCTTCTATGCTGGTTTGGCTATCCACAAATTTGATGTGACCTTTACATCTATTTTATATTTTCTGCTAGTTACTTCCATCGTCACTTCCGGGTAAGTATTCAATAGGCTTTGAGATAATAAATATCCCTGCCTCAATTATTTCTCGCTGGGATTGGGCTTATTTTTCCCCTTATTAGGTTTTACATTCGGTTTTATATTTTCATATAAATAAAAAAGATGAGCTGCAGCGGCCAGTGAGCCAAAGCTGACTGCTAGCGTCAGGGCCAGCAAACCAGAGCTGCCAAGGCCCTTCTACACCTCCACGCGGTGATTCTGGATAACAGACTGCAACAGGGCAGACTGGCTAAAGAGAAGGGATCGAAGAGGGAATGCTAACCCGGTACTTGAAAAAATGCTTGCCGAAGTCCGATGTGTTGGACCCAAAAGGGGCTTATTTGAGTTCTCCCTTATCCCCGACGAAGGCCTGTCGGTCGTAACGTTGGCAACCTGCTTGAATCTTGATATTGTTCCAATACGGTACCGGCGTCATACTTGTCCATGTTGTTGTTGTTGTGTCTTCCTAATGTAGTTTCAGAGGTGGAACGGCTCAAACGTCGGCCGGTCCCGAAAAAACTGACGGTGGGCATAACCTAGTCTTCTCACGCTCCAGTATATCATGTTGTAAATTAGCACCTGACTCCGTCAGAGCTGATATAGGTAAGACGACGAGAAAGATATCTTACCTGATCAATCCACCCCATAAAACTGACTTAGTACAAGGACATCGCTAGCCTTACCCCATCCTGACGATAATCCAATGTCTTAGAACTTTGTTCCATTCCGCTTTTAATCCCTGTAATGAAATAACATCTTTTAATTGGTTAATTCGCTTGTTTCTCGCGGTAAAGGGGCAGTGATATCTTTCAAGAACGACACGCTTCAGTCTACCCAGCTGCAAATAATTATACAATTAAATTATAGGTAAGACAACACAGCAGGAAAAAATGATACTCAATACAATAACGTCCACAACACTTCATCATCGATGACATCTCTTATTAGCCTGCCTTTATCTTTCCTTCTTCTAAAGAATTCACTACATCACGTCGTGTTTATTTTTATATCAAAGATAATAAATATAAGATTGTTCTTGATGATAAAGCTAATTTATGTGTGCGCTTCTTCTAAGGATCACCATCTGTGCTTGTCGCTAACTGTGACTATGTATCGTGAGCATATAGCATGTGTTACAGGCCTGGTAACCTCAAACCCTGAATTCCTCATTTATCTACGATTGACCTCACCATGGTTGTGCTGTAAACGGATACTACATAATTCACAAACACAACTAAAAGGGCAGGGGTAGCATGGAAGTGGACACGTTTTAAAAAAAAAAACCGAGAATAATCAGGGCGGGTGAGCGGAAACGTTAACTACAATGTGCATTCGGCCGAACAGTTTTGCCAGTTAGCGGTAAAAAATGTGCAATGCTTTCTGTTTCCTCTCTGTAGATGTAAAACGTCAAAAAAGTCAACAAGGTACCCATAATTCCCTTCGTTGGATACTTTCTCATCTGTTTTACTTGGAGTCCAACCAGGCAGAAGATTCTAGCTCTTCCAGAAAGGAAAGCACGTATTGACATAAACAACACTAGTTTTTCCCATAACCTCGGATTAAATTTCTCGCCAGCGTAACTCGATCATGACCAGGGAAGCTAACTCGTGGAAGGAAGTTTCAGAGACCTACATCTCTGCTGAAAATATAAAAAAATTCTTAGTAAGAAAAAAGATTAGGTGAAAACGCAGGGCACTTGCAAACAGGCGCAAATGAGAAAATATGTTCAATTGCTTCACGATCGTATGCCATCCTGGTGTCAATATTTCCATTACATGTAAATGAAAACAATTACAGGGACAAGAACGTATGTTGCGCGAATTCGCTGTCTGTTCATTGGAAAAATTTTTATTTTGTAAAACAAATGGCTAATCCCAGAGTTGTTAACATTCAGTCACTGATAACAATTCTGTTTCATACATTCCAAAACATTTCCACAGCTTGCAACGCCTCCTTTCAGTGCTAAGCATTTTGTTTCCTTCATCTTGAAACATTTCCGCATCTTGCCACTCATCCTTTCAAGGCATGCCACTCTGAGACAACCCAACATGCATGTTCAGAATAAGTTGAAAGCAAAGACAGTCTCGTAGCAGACAATGGAGCCAAATATGCAGTGTTATGGAGATCTTTGGGCCAAGTGTCAACATTTTTCGGAGATGGATTAAACTAGGTTCTTTCCTCTACGCTTCGCTTGACATAACGGTAAATAAGCACAGCTAGAGTGGTGCCTGCAATGAAAAGAAAAGAACCACTGACACCTTCCAAGCATTTTGTAGCAGGTGATTATAAACGGCTGAGTTTGGTCCTGGCAATGTCATCATGTCAAACAGCACTGATACTATAATCAGGTAGAACACAGGCTTCCTGTGAGTGGGCCAACTGCAGTTACAAACTGTTCTTCACATTGGAGCGAAATGGTAAAGGGCTGCATGTGTTTGGAAGCTGGATTCTTTTAAAAGGGTCCAGCTGTAGTGGTAGTGTATGCTTCACATTGGACCAAAAAGGTGATTGATTGAAATGATGTAACCATTCACAACTAAGCATATGGAAGATTGTCGAAATATGGATCGAACCTGTTCCGTTTGTCACGAGAGATATGCACTTTCGGTTGGTCATAAATCGTACAGAAAACATCACTTGTTAAATGTCTAGTGTTTGAGATTTTCAGCTGATTATAAAACTAGACTGCACCCATTGTCACACATAAATGCTTTCCACCGCTGCACAAGAGTTTGAAATCTTGACGCAAATTATTCTTGCATAGTTCACACCACCTGCTATATTCAAAAAGATTGTCTGTGCCCGAAATAAGTGCACCTTCGCCTAAAGTAGGGTAAAACCGTAACACACTACGTTGCCATCTTCAGTTTTATTATGACAAGAAACGCAGCCAGGAACGCCTGTTACAAGACATCTAGATATAAATCTGTCATGAATTCTAATTACCATAGACAATATTCTAAGCTGCATGACTAGTCAGCTGGGAGATGGACGTGCTGTCTTTTATGGGAGGGTTCTGTTCCTTGCAGTTTCTTGTTTTACATTTATGAAACCATTTCTTTTAAATTCTCAGTTTCTTAAAACCGTGTACATGCTAGACTCTCTCATTATCCGTGTAGATCCCAGAAACCCGTTAATGGGGAAAAGAGAATAGGTTCACTTAACTTCAATAGACTAATAGGTTCACTTAACTTCAATAGAATAATAGGTTCACTTAACTTCAATAGACTAATAGGTTCACTTAACTTCAATAGAATAATAGGTTCACTTAACTTCAATACATAAAACGGACTAAAGTGTGTTGTGCATGGACTAGTAACCTTATCAGGTCAAATAAAGAAATACCCACTGAAGGAGAAAACACCTTACTTTGGCGCAGTCTTCATGTAAGAAACCACCCACATTGCCGGTTTATGTTTCATAATGAGTGAATCTGAGAAAAATACGTCGTTCGTTCCCCCTCTCCAGTCTCCCATTCTCATCAAATCCTCTCATCCTAGTCTGCGTTCTAGAGCACAGACTAAAACTGTACATGAGGAACTGAGTGTCTAGTCCAGTCCGGCATATCATACTGGCCAGGACGTCGCGTCAGGGTCAGGCCCACAACACTGACCAGACAACAATATCTCTTCTGTTAGCCTTCCCTGCAAACAGGCTGTTATCAAGGCAGACTGGCTGACGAGATGTGGATCGATGTGATCCCCGTAGTAGTGAGAGCCACGCAGATAAAGCCAAACTTAGCACAGCCGATTGGAAGACCATGGCCCCCCTTTATCAGCATGCTCGAGATGTGAGGAAAGCTACTACAACACGCCACTTAACGTCCTTTTCGGTGCGCACAATAGAGTAAACCTTCTCATTGTGGACATTACACAACAAACAACAAAGCTGTACATGAATGGATTATATGGAGAATAGTCTCCTCCTTTTCCTCATCTTTCCACTCCTGTGGTTAGATGATGTGGGAGTGTGCAGAATTCGATGGCGTGGGAGTGTAGAGACTTCGATGACGTGGGGGTATGCATACTTTGATGACGTGGGGGTGTGCAGACTTAGATGACGTGGGGGTGTAGAAACTTCGAAGACGTGGGGATGTGCAGACTTCGATTACGTGGGGGTGTATAGACTTCGATGACGTAGGGGTGTGCAGACTTCGATGACGTGGGGGTGTAGAGACTTCGATAACGTGGGGGTGTGCAGACTTTGATGACGTGGGGGTGTGCAGACTTAGATGACGTGGGGGTGTAGAAACTTCGAAGACGTGGGGATGTGTAGACTTCGATTACGTGGGGGTGTATAGACTTCGATGACGTGGGGGTGTGCAGACTTCGATGACGCGGGAGTGTGCAGACTTCGATGACGTGGGAGTATGCAGACCGCTTTCGTGTGCTATCTGTGTAACCGATGTTATTTTCGATCCTTGCTTCTGCTAGTAAAATATGCAATTCCCGAAAGTAGTGCTAACAAATTTGTATGCGCAGTGAAATGACTCCATTTAATATTCAATAATGTCCCACCACTTTCACACCAAATTCAGGATATGTACCACCAGTCTATGTTATTGCGGACTGGCAAATATGACAGCAGCACATGTGCTTCAGAACTGCCCCAGCCCACAGAGCTCAGGAGAAAGATGTGACTCACGCCCACGCCGATCAAGGACAAATTGGACGGTGGTATGGAGACCCTGAAAAAGTCAGCAGAATTTATAAAAAAATCTGGAGCAAGTCTAAATAAGTCGCAGAAGACAAAGAAGAAGAAGTAGAAGAAGAAGAAGAAGAAGAAGAAGAAGAAGAAGAAGAAGAAGAAGAAGATGAAGAGGAAGAAGAAGAGGAAGAAGAAGAATATTAAGTAGTTTCTAGAGATTTGTTTTCGTCTATCTAAATTCAAGATAAACGTTGTTAAGTGTGTCGAACGTTAGTCTCTCGCTCCATAGTGACCATGTGCAATTCTTCGTTTGGATACGTTCCAATGTATCAAGATGTAAGTGGATAAGGAGCTTTCGGTTAGGGAACGCAAGACAGCTAGTTGTGGAACGGGTCACCCTAACTCAGAAACAGCTTGGAATTGGTACAATGATGACTACAACACGCCATTCCCAACGTATGTCTGCTATGGTACTACCGCTTCTACTGCCCAATCTGCCTCAAATAATTTAATAAATACTGTATTTACTCACATGTTGTCATCTTTTCTTTTTTAGTGTGTGTTCGAATTTTATTCTTAGTATATTTTTTCCGCATAAAATGTGCCGACTTCAGCACTGATTCTTTAATTGAATTTACCGATCGAAACCGGTAAATTTGTTTTCGAATCGTTACGCCAATTGATTTGACACCCTACTGCTAACTGTTACTAACAGATAATCGAAACATATTTCGTATCAGTTATGTGCAAACAATAGCAAATATAGATTTGAAGAAGAGGACACCAACCATTATTGTAGAAATTGGCATGTAAAACGTGGATATATGTTTGAAGAAGATAACTCCAATATGGTAGACATTTACATAAAAAACAAATACATAGATTTGAAGAAGGGGACACTAACAATTCATCTGGTTCAACTAATTGAAACCCTCTACAGGGGGCAGCAAGTAGCCGTCAGATTGCATGGTGAAACCTCAGATTGGTTTGAGATACACAAGGGGGTCAGACAGGGCTGCATTCTTTCACCACACCTGTTCAAGATATATACGGAAAACATTATCAGGAATGTAAAGGCAGATCAAATTTCTACAGGCTTCGATCCTTTTACAATAGGAGGAAAGGTGTTACCGGAAATGCAATACGCCGTGACACAGTTTTGCTCTCGAACAGCGCCAAGGGCCTAGAACAAACAATTACATCAGTCCAGAAACATAGTGAAGCCCAGAATCTCTACCTGAATACAAAGAAAACAAAGATAATGACAACTGATCAGACAAAACTCCAACCTAAAATCAAGATAGCTGGCGGAGAGATTAAAAATGTTGCACATTTTGAATATCTGGGATCCAAACATGGACTGGACCCATGCATATACCGACGGTTCTGTAACAAATACAACACAGAACGGAGGGGCAGGGGTATTCCTGAGCCTAACAAATGGTAGAAAAATAACACTGTCAGTGGCAACTGGAAAATTCTCAAGCAATTTCAGAGCGGAGGTAGAGGCACTGAGGGCTGCAGGAGAAGAAATGCTGACAGGCGAAAGCAACGAAAGCCAGATAGTCCTGTTTACAGATGCCCTGGCCGTAGTTACAACACTAAAAAGTCAAAAAGATACTGAACTTAATGACTTAAGAGCAGTATTCTGTCAACTATGCCAGCAGTCCGCACCAAAAAGAGTAGTGGTGGGTGGGTTCCATCCCATTGTAACATCCAAGGCAACGAGGAGGCAGACAGACTGGCAAAAGAAGGTGCAAGACTACCACAACCAGATTTTAGTGTGACCTTCGATTCGATGAGTCCAAAAGACTTATTAGGGCCAGATACATGGCCAAATGGGAAACAGGACATACTAGCTACACACAAAAATGATGCCCATTACCAGTTGAACAGAAGAGATCAGGTCGTGGTCTTCAGACACCGCACAGGCCACAACAGACTGAGGTACCACCTATTTAATAAACTGAAGATAGGTGGCACTGACCAATGCACTTTTGGTACCGAAAAAATGGCCGCTGAACATCTGCTGCAACACTGCCCGATATACGAGGACCAGAGAAAGCACATGTGGCCATCACCAGTGGCAACACTAGACAAGCTCTATGGCAGTGTAGGCAGCCTCAGGATGACCGCTGCTTTCTTCGAACAAATACAGGTTGACGTCTGACAGCGTACGAAGAAGAAGAAAAAGAAGAAGAAGAAGAAGAAGAAGAAGAAGAAAAAGAAGAAGAAGAAGAATATCTTGGATCAATACCGTACAACAATGGAGACTGTACAAAAGAACGGTTGACTATCGCAATGCAGAAGATAGGACGTATGCAGAACCTATGGCCTAATACAAACAAATAACTAAAACTAAAGATCCTAAAAACAAATATTTTTCATGTGGCAAGCCATGGATGTGGAACTTGGACGATTACAAAAGCAAAACGAGCGAAGATCGGTGCTTTTGAAACACAGTGCTACAGAAGAGTGGACGATGGCGCAAGAATATCAAGGAGACGCTGAATTTGACCTTGGGCAGACTGGAAGATTGGCGAAAGATAGAGTTTCCCACAGACAGAATGTCATGAGAGCGACATTCTGCAAAGGACGAGCTTCATGATGATGGTAATGAGATTTGAAGAAGAGGACACCGACCATTTTGGTAGAAATTTACACAGGAAAAAATTCACATAAATTTTACCTACCCCTAGGGAGCAAGATACCAACCACAACCAGATGTGACCTTAGCTGGAGCATGCAGGCTAAAAGAGAAACCTGCTTCTTCCTCCTCCTTTGCCACGAGTTATCTAGAGCGATTATTCTAACAATGTCAGCAGTCATCTCAAGGTTACTTACATCGTAGCCCAGCTTCTCAAAATTTGGTTGACCAGGTCAACGAGTCTCCTCGCGTCGTGTGCAGCCATGTTAAGTTGTGTGACCTACTGTGTCTGCGTTCTGTGGCCCGAAACTCATTGTATCCGTCGTCAGCATACATTGCAAAGATAAAACACACATAATATAACAATCAGAAAACTGAAGAAAATCAATAAAACATTGCAATCTGAAATACACTTAAAAGTGAATAGAATTCAAATGTTGCCATCAGAAAAGAACATGCGAAACAAAACAAAAGTAATATATCAGAAAAGGTTTTTGAAAAAAAGAAGAATAGATTGCCATCTCAAAGGGTTTGTTAGCAAAACATTAAATAATATGTTTACATCAGAAATAGAATGCGAAAATGAAATGAAAAATAAATATTATCATCACTGATATTCTGGAAAAATATTTTTTTTTAACAGTGACAGACATTATAAATAGTCTCGGAAATTATTTTTTTTTAAATCAGAAATAGTCTGGAAAAATTCATTTAAAATATTGACATTAGACACAGTATGAAGAAGTGCCATTTTAAAAACAATATATTGACAATGCATAAATAGTCTGAGAAATTAAAATAGAAAATGATACACTGACATGAGACTGACATGAGACTGACATGATGAGACTGACATCAGAAATCGTCTGGACGTTTAAAATTGAAAAGTTGATATCAGAAATATCCAGGCTGTCCCGTGCGCACCACTTTGAGGCGATGGATCAGCTTTATGTGACTAGATTATCTTAAACATGAAAGCGAAAAAGTATGCCCAGCAGGATACAAGAAAACATAGAGATAAAATGGCTGGGGCTGAAAAAAACCGCAAGACAAGGAAATCTAAAGTTATTCTATAACTCGAACACTGTCAAAGGAAGAACCAGGACCACAGCACACGAGTGAGGACAAATAAAGACAGGTCATCTGAAGCGAAGAGATACAGGGAGTCGGAATATTTGAAAGAACCTTTAATAGAAATCTATCAATATCCCAAACCGGAATAGAACCAGCAAAGAAGCCTTTTAAAAATGGAACTTAAACTGTTCAAATAACTGTCGACTTTATTGCCACTGCTAGAGTAGTCGAAGTTTTTTTTAGACAGAAGACTACAGACCGCATCGACATTACTGTCGCCACGTCGTGAGCTGGCTATGTTTGTTTATTTGACCCCAGCAGGAAAAACAACACATGCCTTACGAGGGATTTAATCTTCTGTCCACCTTGTCTGCAGACATATATTGAAACCATTCGGCCACGCTCCACGATAATTTCTAAAGAAAATATTTTATAATACGGACTTCCAGTGTCCAAGCATCACGTCATAAATCATGCATCCAGTATCCAGTATCCAGCATCCAGAGGTCATGGCAAATATAAATGTGTGGGAACGCAGACAGTACAAGCAATACTGCTGGGACAATATGAGAGAACATAGAAATATATATGACGGACTCTCAGAAAGAAGTCGGACAGAATACCCCGACATGGGCTAGATTTTAACCCACCGGGAAAGACCGATCGGAAGGTGAAGAAACACCTGGTCGAGAAGCCAGGTCAGTCAGAATTAATGAGGAGAGGGGTGGGGTTGTGGGCCGGGGGGGGGGGAGGCAGTGGAAAAAGGACGGCACGTGGAAATCATCTGTTCCCGCTATGTTTTATTAGGACCCTGGTGAGAAATAGTCTTGGAAAAGTACAATATTGTAGTATTGACATCAGAAACAGTTTGAAACACAAATCCAAAAATAATGCGTTTTCGAATATACATCAAAAAACGATGCCTATTACCAGTTGAACATAATGAGAGCAGGTTGTGGTCTTCAGACTTCGCACTGGCCACAATAGACTGAGGTACCACCTATTCAACAAACTGTTGATGGGTGGCACTGACGAATGCTCGTGTGGTACCGGGAAAATTACCGCTGAACATTTGCTGCAAAACTGACCGACATACGAGGATCAGAGAAAGCAGATGTGGCCATCACCAGTGGCAACACTAGACAAGCTCTATGGCAGTGTCGACAGCCTCAGGATGACCGCTGCTTTTTTTCGAAAAAAAACAGGTTAACGTTTGAAACCGAACGACGAAGAAGAAGAACAAGAAGAATATACATGGACTGGAAAATAAAGTAGAAATTATTCATTGATTTCAGGAACAGTCTGTAACATTTTGAAAAATGATTCTGACATCAGAAACAGTCTGTGGGTTAAATTATTTATTATATACCAACTGAAATAACTGCGAGCATTTACACAAAAATATGAACAAACACCAGAATAAATCAACCAAAACAATGTGAAATCACCAGTTTCTTGAATGTTCTCTCCAACATCAATGTTCCTCTCTTAATTCATCTGTTCCCGTGTCTTCTCTAGCAGCCGGGTAGCGCAAGCAGCTGTTGAGGTGTATCACCAGCATCATCATACGCCTCGTCGGTCGACCTGACGTGCTTGACGGCTCGAGCAGATTGTAGTCACACTTTGTCACGCCTGACTGGAGTCAAGGAAAACATTATTAGCAAGATTTTTCTACCACGTTTCTTGTGGATAGACAGACTTTTCCACTTTTGTGGTAGAAATGCATATTTTGTTTTATGTGTTTTGGTAGATAGGCAGACTTTCTACGTTTGTGGTAGATAGGTAGATTTTTCGACGTTTGTGTTAAATAGGTAGACTTTTTCTACAAAGACTTCACATGCTTGGAAAATGTAAAATTAATCATAGAATTGACTTCTTTGCAACAGCGTACCCCATCCCCCCCCCCTCCCTTATGGGCTCAGCCCCCCCTTCTTTGCTGAAACAACAAACACGAACTTCGTAGTTCCAGCGGTAGCGCCCAAATTTACCACTGACATCGTTAGGTACCCATTTGCGACCGGGTCGAGTGGGGGAAGCGGTCATGCCATGAAAAAAACCAACGACATGCGCGTGTCTGTCAAACTTAGCACGACGTGATTTGTGGTATATAAACCGACATTTCTATGCTTGAGGTAGATGACAGCCATTTCTATACTTGAAGTAGATAGACAGCCATTTCTGTACTTGGGGTTGATATATACTTTTCTATAATTACAAACCTAAGATTTGCAGATTTTATAGATGGTCTGGCAGGCACGGAAACGGAACTCCAGGAGCTGATTAGTAGATTGGACAGAGCGGCGCAGAGCTATGCCATGGAGATAAATGCAGAGAAAACAAAGCTGATGACTAACAACATGGAAGGGTTTACATCTGTGATAAAAGCAAATTGTCAGGAACTCGAAGTTGTACGCCGGTTCTAGTATCTGAGCTCACTGATCAGTGACGAGAACTCGCAGCCTGAGATAATTGCCAGAATAGCACATACAACAGCAGCTCTTACACGTTTGAAACCCATATGGCAGGATAGGCGGCTCGCCCTCCGCATAAAGGTTAGACTAATGCGCTCATTGGTGCTCTCAATATTTGTGTATGCCTGTGAGACTTGGACTATTACTGCGGATATCCAATGTAGAATACATGCAATGGAAATTAGGTGCTTTAGAAAGCTCTTAAATTTTACAAATAAGGATCGTGTCAGAAACGTAGAAGTAAAACGTAGAGTGGAAAACGCAATTGGGCCTTTTGATTATCTGTTCACGGCTATCAAAAAGCGAAAGATGTTTTGGTATGGGCACGTCACGAGGTCAAACGGAATTACAAACTCGATACCTTGTGGTTCCGTACTAGAAAAGAGAGAACGGACACGTCCAACGAAGAGATGGACAGACAACATCACTGGGTGACCAAATCTTCGTCCCGGCGAGGCACGACTGGCGGCAGCGGACAGAGAGAGATGGCGTGAGAGTGTCTTCAAGTGTGCCCCAACGACCTGATGCTTGCGGGATAGACTGAACAGAACTGAATGCCTGTGGTAGATTAACATTTCTATCCTTGAGGTAGATATACAGATATTTCTATGCTTGAAGTAGATAGACCGACATTTCTATGATTTAGGTAAATAGACTGACATTTCTATGCTTGAGGTATACAGACAGACATGTCTGTACGCTGGGAAGATATACATAAGCGTACATTTCCAATCTTAAATAGATAGGCAGACATGTCTATGCTTGAGGTAGATAGGTAGACTCTTCTATTAAAATCTAGTCTAGGTGCATGGCAATGAAAGTGCTGAGATCCTCATCCTGCGGGCACAAATAGTGGGCATTTTAGATCTAAATGGACGTGTCATTCTGAAGTTGATTTGCGATAGATCTTGGATGGGAACACTGTAATTCATTAATCGACGATCTACAGACTGCAACATTTTGAAATAAAACGCGTGTCCATCAGGTAAAGCGCTTGATAGGAAGGAGCAGAGATGTGTATATCCAGTTGGCAAAGAGAACCATCAAAATTCACAACCCTTCGTCATTCACTGCTAGAGACTGAGCACCTATGAGTCTGCCTGAAGTGCAGTGACGTGGACTTTAAACATAACGAATCTAAACTGGCAAATTTATGTTTGTTATCTTTATCTGTGGTGCGCTGTGCTCCTGTGTGCAGTATATATGTATGCAGTACCTTATTCATATGTATTTACATATATACTCTTCTTATACTCCCTACACAACTTTTACTGGCCTTAATTCATACTTCAAATTACCTCCCATTTCTGCAGGAGTCCTCATTAGATGCCCCTGACGAACTCCACAGCCGTCGTGTATCACCGACTTCCATCAGAGAACAGGCCCAGGACAAAGACTAGCATCTAGAGTTTCTCCGTACGTGCAGCATGTTTGGCCAAGTTTGTCCGTGAACCCCTCCAAAGACTTCTCTACTCCGAACAGTATTTGCTTCACTCAGATCTGGTTTCCTTGTGCATAATCGGAGATTGTGCTCTGTCTGATTGTATCTGAAAAACGCGGACGTTTGACGGACGTTGCAATACAATGATGGAGAACTTTTACAATCTGTGCTCCATAATGGTAAAATTGTGAGGGAGAGGAGCGAATGAGATAAAGAGGAAGAGAAGAAGAGAGAGAGAAAGCGAGAGAAAGAAAGAGAAAGAGAACGATGAGACATTCAATTCCAAAAAAGCGCGCCGCCGTCTATAAGACTATATCCTTCCTCGTTGGAATATGACAATTAGAGGCATGGCAAGAGATAAAGGTCTAGCCTGGTTGTTGGAGAGGAGATGTTTCAGCTGCGTATCTTCTATTAGATCGTTTGACGCAATAGCAGACACAGGTTTGATAACAAGAACATGGTGCTGGGGATTGGAGCGTTGCTTGTGGGAAGGGGAGGGTGAGGCGGAGTGTAGATGGGCCGGGCATTACTTCAAGAAGAAGCTTTGCAGTATAACAAGAAAGGCGCTGCATTGAAACCCACCCGGGTAAAAGTGTTGGGATAATAAAGAAGGTTGTAAAGAGCGATGGCAGAAAGGATAAGATCAGATTAAGTCATGTTTGATTGTCAGGTTTGATTGAGTCAGCGCAGATCGTGTCAGGGCAGATAGAGTCAGGTTTTATTGAGTATAGTTTGATTAAGCCAGGACAAATTGAGTCAAGTTATATAGAATAAGGTCAGATTGAGTCACGTTTGTTTGAGTCAGTTCAGATAGAGTCACTTTTGTTTCAGTTAAGTCATATTGAGTCACGTTAGACTGAGTCACGTTTGTTTGAGTCAGGTCAAATTGAGTCACGCTAGATTGAGTCATGCCATATTAAATCAGGTCAGATTGAGTCACGCTAGTTTGAGTCAGATCAGATTGCGATACACTAGTTTGAGTCGGTCAGATTTAGTAACGTCAGATTGAGTTAGGTCTGATTGAGTCCCGTTAGATTGAGTCAGGTCAGATTAAATCAGCCAGATGGAATTAGGTGAGAGTAGAATGAGTATCATAGACAAGACTCTAGAAGACAACTCGAGATATTGTTGTTGTTGTTGTTGTTGTTTAACACAAACAATGAATAAGATCTCTCTTTGTGCACCCTAAAAAGGACGTTAAGTGGCGGGATGTAGCAGCTTTCTTAACATCTCGAGCATGCTGATGAAAGTGGACCGCGATCCTCCAGGCGGTTGTGCTATGATTGGCTTCATCTACTAAGGGGATCATATCGATCCACTTCTCGTCAGCCATGCTGCCTTGAAAACAGCCTGTATTCAGTGAACATGCATGGAGGAGAGATTGTGGTCTTGGTCAGTGTATTGACCCTGATACGATGTCCTGGTCAGTATTTTGTGCCTGACTGGACTAGTGTCTCAGTTCTCTACTACTCCAGATAAAAGTCAGTGAATATCATCAGTTTGCAGCCAGTTGTTCTAATCCAACGCAAATACTGAAACAGCAATAAAACAATAAAACAAACCAAATAACAAACCACTTAGGAAGGAAGAAACGTCTGGCCAGGCAAATATACTGGCCAAGACCCTCACATCGGCTTCCCCGCAGTCCTTCCTGGAAACAGGTTGTTTTCGTGGCAGCCTGGTTAACAAAGTCAGATATCAACGTGATCCCTGTAGTAGTGAGTGACACTCAAATAAAGCCAAGCATAGCACAACCGCCTGGAGGACCCCTGGAGACCTTCATTAAGTTCGCTTGAGATGTGAGGAAAGCAACAACAAAGCATCACTTAAAGTCGTTTTTCAGGGCGCACGAAACAGTCAATCAACCCATTGTGGGCAGGCATTGTGGGCACTGTGGGCATTGTAGGGATTGTGGGCATTGTGAGCATTCCTTCAACAAGAACAAACCACATACTACTTGGGATACTTGGAATGCTGGTATTAAAACAGGGATGATGTTAATGTCTGCTGCCAGGTAGCCGAAGGTTATCCGTAGTAGATATTTTGTACTGCCCGAGGATTACTAGGCCTGGGGTAAGGTACAAATAACTTTGGGTAGCTTTTTAACTAGCATTTTTGAACTTTGTCCAGGCAGCGGCCGTTAAGCTTAGTCATTTCAATTTCTAACTGCCAAGGAATTTTTAACGTGATATACACTGAACACCGAAGTCTGATCTCACTACCCAGATGATGTCAGAAGAATTTTTTACCAGAAGATTCAAGTGAAAAAATCCCGTTCTCCGCCGTAATTCGAACCCGCTATCTCCGGCATCTGAGGCAGACACTTTATCTCGAGACCACTGAGCACCCACATAAACCACATGACAGGTAATGTAACAAATCACATAACAAACCACATAATAAGCACCATAACAGACCACATCACAAAGAACCACATTACAAACAATACAACTAACCACATAACAGACCACATAACAAACAAAACAACAAATCACATAACAAACCACATAACAAACAATTTAATAAACTCCATAATAATTTTTTTAAACTGCCATGCGACATTTTCCTCATTGCTGCGGTAGTCGAGGGGTTTTGAAATCTGAGGACTACAGACCACTTCACCACTGCTGTCGACACGTCGTGTGCTGGCTATGTTTGTTTATTTCACCCCCAACAGAAAAACAACATATGTCATACCGGGGATTCGAACCGCTGCCCTCCTTGTCGGCAGGCAGGCCTCGAAACCATTCGGCCACGCACTCCTCATAAGCCCCATAACAAACAACATAACAAACAATTTAATAAACCACATAACAAACAACATAACAAACAATTTAACAAACAACATAGCAAACCACATAACAAAAAATGTTTACAAACCACATAACAGACCACACAACAAACCACATAACAAATAACATACTAAACCACATAGAAAACCACATAACAAACAAAACAGCTAATCACATAACAAACCACATACCAAACTATACAACAAACCACTATACAAATCACACAACAATCCACAATACAAACCCTATAACAAACCACATAACAAACCACAATACAAACCACATAACAAACCAAATAACAAACCACAATACAAACCACATAACAAACCAAATAACAAACCACAATACAAACCACATAACAAACCACAATACAAACCCTAAAACAAACTAAATAACAATCCACAATACAAACCACATAACAAACTAAATAACAAACCACAATACAAACCACATAACAAACCACATAACAAGCCAAATAACAAACCACAATACAAACCACATAACAAACCACAATACAAACCCTATAACAAACTAAATAACAATCCACAATACAAACCACATAACAAACTAAATAACAAACCACAAGACAAACCACAATACAAACCCTATAACAAACCACAATACAAACCCTAAAACAAACTAAATAACAATCCACAATACAAACCACATAACAAACTAAATAACAAACCACAATACAAACCACATAACAAACCACATAACAAGCCAAATAACAAACCACAATACAAACCACATAACAAACCACAATACAAACCCTATAACAAACTAAATAACAATCCACAATACAAACCACATAACAAACTAAATAACAAACCACAAGACAAACCATATAACAAACCACATAACAAACCAAATAACAAACCACAATACAAACCACATAACAAACCACAATACAAACCCTATAACAAACTAAATAACAATCCACAATACAAACCACATAACAAACTAAATAACAAACCAAATAACAAACCACAATACAAACCACATAACAAACCACAATACAAACCCTATAACAAACTAAATAACAATCCACAATACAAACCACATAACAAACTAAATAACAAACCACAATACAAACCACATAACAAACCACATAACAAGCCAAATAACAAACCACAATACAAACCACATAACAAACCACAATACAAACCCTATAACAAACTAAATAACAATCCACAATACAAACCACATAACAAACTAAATAACAAACCACAAGACAAACCACATAACAAACCACATAACAAACCAAATAACAAACCACAATACAAACCACATAACAAACCACAATACAAACCCTATAACAAACTAAATAACAATCCACAATACAAACCACATAACAAACTAAATAACAAACCACAATACAAACCACATAACAAACCACATAACAAGCCAAATAACAAACCACAATACAAACCACATAACAAACCACAATACAAACCCTATAACAAACTAAATAACAATCCACAATACAAACCACATAACAAACTAAATAACAAACCACAGGACAAACCACATAACAAACCACATAACAAACCAAATAACAAACCACAATACAAACCACATAACAAACCACATAACAAACCAAATAACAAACCACAATACAAACCACATAACAAACCAAATAACAAACCACAATACAAACCACATAACAAACCACAATACAAACCCTATAACAAACTAAATAACAATCCACAATACAAACCACATAACAAACTAAATAACAAACCACACGACAAACCACATAACAAACCACATAACAAACCAAATAACAAACCACACGACAAACCACATAACAAACCACAATACAAACCCTATAACAAACTAAATAACAAACCACAATACAAACCACATAACAAACTACATAACAAACCAAATAACAAACCACAATACAAACCAAATAACAAACCACAATACAAACCACATAACAAACCACATAACAAACCAAATAACAAACCACAATACAAACCAAATAACAAACCACATAACAAACCACATAACAAACCACAATACTTCTTCTTCTTTGCACGCTGTCAAACGTCTACCTTTATTTTTTTCGAAAAAAGCAGCGGTCATCCTGAGGCTGTCGACACTGCCATAGAGCTTGTCTAGTGTTGCCACTGGTGATGGCCGCGTGTGCCTTCTCTGGTCCTCGTATGTCGGGCAGTTTTGCAGCAGATGTTCAGCGGTCATTTTCCCGGTACCACAAGTGCATTCGTCAGTGCCACCTATCTTCAGTTTATTGAATAGGTGGTACCTCAGTCTGTTGTGGCCTGTCCGGAGTCTGAAGACCACGACCTGCTCTCTTCTGTTAAACTAAAACCGCAATACAAACCACATAACATGCAATATAACAAACCATATAACAAACAACTTTAGCAACCCTTGTCCATAACATTTCTTCTCATTATCTCCGCTAACTGCAACATTAGCTCATTTCTTTAGTCCCTTCTCGAAATGACCCCAAAGCCGTAGGACGCTGTCAACTAGTATCTGTTCCAGTTGAGGTCAGGCATTCAATTTGGCCTCCAGTAGTTGTTATTGCTGATTTGTAGGTGGGTCACAGCAGGAGGTGGTAGGTGGATTAGAGAACGGGTAGGTGAGTTAAACGTAGATCTCCACGACTTTCTGTCCTGGCAGTTGTTTCACTTTCTCCATCTGCACATCAAGATAATCAACTCTCGTTGCCTTCCTCTATCCATCGTTCCCGTCAAACATGTATACGTTGCTAGCTAGACAGTGCTCCCGACTTTCTATTGTTACATCATGTCCTGTACAAATTGTTGGCTTGGTCTGGTGAATCTAATAAAAATTTTTGTTTTATTCTGGTGAATGTAATAAATGTATTTGTTTTATTCTAGTGAATGTAATAAATATATTTGTTTTATTCTAGTGAATGTAATAAATATATTTGTTTTATTCTAGTGAATGTAATAAATATATTTGTTTTATTCTGGCGAATGTAATAAATATATTTGTTTTATTCTGTGAATGAAATAAATATATTTGTTTTATTCTGGTGAATGTAATAAATATATTTGTTTTATTCTGGTGAATGAAATAAATATATTTGTTTTATTCTGGTAAATGTAATAAATATATTTGTTTTATTCTGGTGAATGTAATAAATATATTTGTTTTATTCTAGTGAATGTAATAAATATATTTGTTTTATTCTGGTGAATGTAATAAATATATTTGTTTTATTCTGGTGAATGTAATAAATATATTTGTTTTATTCTGGTGAATGTAATAAATATATTTGTTTCTTCTGCTGTGTCTAATAAATGTCTTCGCGTTGTTCTATAATGTGTAATAAATGTATGTTTTGTGTAAGCCATTTCCTTTTACAATGGCCTCTTTCAGCACAACCTCATTAGTCTTCTAAGCTGTCATATTATTCTTAACATTTTTATGCACAATCACATCTGAATAACTTCCATTGCTTTACTTGATAGTTTAGTAATTGTTCATGATTAATGATCGAATGATAAGTAAGCGCTGCATAACAAAATGGAAACTTTGCAGGCATTCAGCAAACATTGAATTCTAAGAAGAAAAAAGTGGCAATTGAATATTCATAACATTCTCTTCTTCTATCTATCTTTTTAAACGAAACATAGTAAATGTGTATTTCACTGGTTTACTGAAGTTGTCGTGTTCAATCATACAGACCAATGTCGGATGCCAGGTAACTAAAATCTATTCTTTTATTCTGCAAATTCACCTGGTCGGGTTGTAGAACATGTCAATTCGTGTAGATTTTTTTTTGAGACGTCATATTCCACGGATGACTAAATAACGGAACTTGCATGTGTCAACTATCACTGCAATTATAATAGTGTGTTCGGGAAACAAAGACGGATATGCAGTTGGTTTCAGGGCAGGATTCTGTGAAAGAATCACTCTCAACAGTGATTTCGTGTGTATTGTACCGGGAATTTGTTTGATTTCTCTGTGGGGAGCATGGATTGATCATAAATCTTGGCAAAATATGAGTTCCGTTATTTAATTGGCCTATCGAAAGTAGGCCATGTTTTGTTTTTCAGAGTTTCATTTGGCTATTTATAAAACATGTCTGTGGAGTTTCCCTCGTGCTGCTTTCGATGTCTGAAAAATAGACTTTTGTAAATACATGTTAAGCTGTAATTGTGTGAGGTCTTGTTACTGGGGTTTCCAACTATAACCCCTAGAAGCTGTGTTAATATCGAAAGTTTTGATTTGATTTACATTAAAAAAGGAATATTCATTCCGTTAGACGAAAATACGATAATCAGAGCAATCTGAAATAATCTCGCGCTAACTGCCACACGAACAAAATTATGGCACTAAATGTACTCGGTCTGAGGTTAAAATTAAATGTCTTACCAAAATAAGGCAAAAATGGCTAACAACATAACCCTCTGTTGCTCCTCAAAACGATGTGAATATGTGTGTGATTTGTGTTTGTGTGTGATTTGTGTATGTGTGTGATTTGTGTATGTGTGTGATTTGTGTATGTGTGTAATTTGTGTTTGTGTGTGATTTGTGTATGTGTGTGATTTGTGTTTGTGTGTGATTTGTGTTTGTGTGTGATTTGTGTATGTGTGTGATTTGTGTATGTGTGTGATTTGTGTTTGTGTGTGATTTGTGTATGTGTGTGATTTGTGTATGTGTGTGATTTGTGTGATTTGTGTATGTGTGTGATTTGTGTATATGTGTGATTTGTGTATGTGTGTGATTTGTGTGATTTGTGTATGTGTGTGATTTGTGTATATGTGTGATTTGAGTATGTGCGTGATTTGTGTATGTGCGTGATTTGTGCTTGTATGTCATTTGTAGTTGTGTGTGATTTGTTAATGTGATTTGATGTGTGATTATGTGTGATTAGGCTTGCATGTGAGTTATTTATAATTTTGTGTGATTTATTTTATGTGATTTGGTTTCTTTTTGAGTATGATTTGTATATGTGTGTAATTTGTGTATGTGTTTTGATTTATGCAAATGTGTGATTTGTTTATGTGATTTGAAATGTGTTTGTGTATAATTTGTGTTTGTGTGTGAATTGTGTTCTTTTGTGATTTGTTTATATTATTTAATTTGGGGATATGTTTTGATTTGTGTTTGTGCGTAATGTGTTTATGTGATTTGTATATGGGTGTGATGTGAGCATGTGTGTGTTTTGTATTTGTGTGTGATTCGTGAATGTTTATGATTTGTGTTATTGTGTAATTTGCGCATGTGTGTGACTTATAAATGTGCGTGATTTGTGTTTGTGTGTGATTTGTGTATATGTGTGATGTGTGTATATGTGTGATTTGTGCATCTGTGTGATTTGTGTAAGTGCATGATATGAGCATGTGTGATTTGTGAATGTGTGTGACATGTGCTTGTGTATGTGTGATTTGAGCATATGTGTGATGTGTGTGATTTGTGTCATGAATATGATTTGGGAATGTATGTTATTTATGCTCGTGTGTTATTTGTTTATCTGATTTGTATGTGTGTGTGATTTGTGCATGTGATTTAATTTGTGTATGTATTTTGATTTGTGTTTGTGTGTGATTTGTTTATGGGATTTGAATTTTTCTGTGATTAGTGTTAGTGTATGATTTGTATTTGTGTGTGATAGGAGTATGTGTGTGATGTGGGCTTGTGTGTGATTTGTGCAGTGTGTGTGATTTGTGTTTGTATGTGATTTGTTAATGTTATTTGATTTGTGATTGTGTTTTGATTTGTGTCTGTGTGTGATTTGTTTATGTGATTTGATTTGTGTATGTGTTTTGATTTGTGTTTGTGTGTGATTTGTGTATGTCTTTTGATTTCTGTTCATGTGTGTGATAATTGTTAGTGTGTGACTTATATATGTGTGCGATCATGTTTTGTGTGATTAGTGAATATGTGTGCGTCAGACTCAGTGAATTGAATTAACGTATTTTCCTTTAGACGACATTTAACAGAAAAGTTTCAAACCTGACATTCATCTGTGTTCTGTTTGAGGACTCTCTGTAGAAGATGTTTTGTTACATGAATATCTATTACAGAAGACCAGAAACAGGCGAGATTTGTCTTTTGGTGATATTTGTCTTTTGGTGATATTTGTCTTTTAGTGATATTTGTCTTTTGGTAATATTTGTCTTTTGGTGATATTTGTCTTTTTGTGATATTTGTCTTTTGGTGATTTTTGTCTTTTATTGATATTTGTCTTTTGTTGAGATTTGTCTTTTGGTGATATTTGTCCCTTGATGATGTTTGTCTTTTGGTGATGTATGTCTTTTGGTGATATTTTTCTTTCGGTGATAATTGTCTTTTGTTGAGATTTCTCTTCTGGTGATATTTGTCTTTAGGTGATATTTGTCTTTTGGTGATGTCTGTCTTTTGGTGATGTTTGTCGTTTGGTGATATTTGTCTTTTGGTGAGATTTGCCTTTTGGTGAGATTTATTGCATTTATGAACGTTCGTGTGGTGGTTAGGGGACTGCGGGGGAAGAGGCGGGGGAAGAGGCGGGGCGGGAGGGGAGTGTCGTCAAGAAATGGTTAGTGACACGACTCACAGCTCAGACATGCATGTCTTCGCATGTATCACGGTTGAGCGCTATGCGAAGTTTGATCATTTAAAACATGCATACTGCAGAATAATGCACTGTGCCGTAAAACGCAAAAACACAACTGAACGTACTAAGCCTTAAAAACAAGGAAACTGCCTAATAAACATGTTAATTCAATAAACAAGCAATACAAAGAAGGATGATTCGAGGTAACTGGAGTCATAAGTGTCACCACAAATAACTGCTTATGTTTGTATTGTGGTGTTTTTTTTGTTTTTTTTCAATTGTAACCATGGCCGAACTCATTCAAACGTCATTATTTATTGAAATACGAAACAACAAATTTATAATACAAGCGAAGTAGCCAAAACATATACAAGCCTTTATTAGCCATGTATAGATTTGTCTCCCTTTTCAAATGATAAATTTTTGCTGTTTTTTTATCTACGATATGCCGACGACACAGTTTTGCTCTCGAACAGCGCCAAGAGCCTAGAACAAATAATTACATCAGTCCAGAGACATAGTAAAGCCCAGAATCTCTACCTGAATACAAAGAAAACAAAGATAATGACAACTGATCAGACAAAACTCCAACCTAAAATTGAAATAGCTGGTGAAGACGTTGACAATGTTGCACATTTTGAATATCTGGGGGATGAAGACGCTGAGCAGCACATGAGGTGCAGTGGTCAGCGACCCATAGCTGACTGCTAGCGCCAGGGCCAGCGAACCAGAGCTGCCAAGACCCTTCTACACCTCCACGTGGTGATCCTGGATAACAGGCTGCAGCAGGGCAGACTGGCTAAGGAGAAGGGATCGATGAGGGAATGCTAACCCAGTACTCAAAACGTGTTTGCTGAAGTCGGATGTGTTGGACCGAAAAGTGCAAATATCGCAATCAAGCTGTAAACTACAACACAACGCATTCCGTTCTCTGAACTACATTCTGCTACTTAAGCCCTTTCAGGGTTTGGTAGCCGGAGATTGAGAACGAACGCAGGAGAAGAAGAAGAAGAAGAAGAAGAAGAAGAAGAAGAAGAAGAAGAAGAAGTAGACGAAGAAGAAGAAGAAGAAGAAGAAGAAGAAGAAGAAGAAGAAGAAGAAGAAGAAGAAGAAGAAGAATATATATTCATTCGGCAAGACCTGAATGTAGAGAAGAATTGGTTCATAAATGACGTAATGACCAGAAAACTGTTGTTTGTTGGACACGTCAAACGACACAACGGTCTGGAGAGAATGGTTATGGAAGGCATGGTCACTTGGAAGAAAGGCAGGAGACGACCGAGAAAATGATGGACCCAGGACATCAAGGAGACGCTGGATTTGAGCTTAGAGCAGGCCGGAAGACTGGCGAAAGATAAACTTTCCTACAGACAGGCTGTCATGGGAGCGACTTTCTCCAAAGAACATGCTACATGATGATGATGACGTGTTTTTGTCTTCTCTGGATATTAAGAGTATTTACACTAAACAATCTTTTACAGTCATTGCCTAATACAAGATCGAGTAAATAATAAACAAAAGAAGACAAAGAAAAAAAGGAAGATCTGTGATGTAAATAGACTGGGAGTACATGAAGAATTTAATGTAACCGAACTCTCTCAAAGGACAGGGGGGGGGGGGGGGAGGAGGAGGAGAGAACATGCAAGAGTGGGAGTGGGGTGAAGGGGTTGGGGTGGGTGGACTTGAAAGTATAAAAGTGGGAGGATTGCAGGGGTAGGTGAACATTAAACGGCACTATGTAGTATACAAGCATGTGAAGATATGTTCACTGAATTCTCTCCCTTCGCCGTTCCACATTCGCCTATCATAGCTGAGTTCTCTCCCTTCACCGTTCCACATTCTTCTATCATAGCTGAGTTCTCTCCCTTCGCCGTTCCACATTCGCCTATCATAGCTGAGTTCTGTCCCTTCGCCGTTCCACATTCGCCTATCATAGCTGAGTTCTCTCCCTTCGCCGTTCCACATTCGCCTATCATAGCTGAGTTCTCTCCCTTCGCCGTTCCACATTCGCCTATCATAGCTGAGTTCTCTCCCTTCCCCGTTCCACATTCGCCTATCATAGCTGAGTTCTCTCCCTTCGCCGTTCCACATTCGCCTATCATAGCTGAGTTCTCTCCCTTCCCCGTTCCACATTCGCCTATCATAGCTGAGTTCTCTCCCTTCCCCGTTCCACATTCGCCTATCATAGCTGAGTTCTCTCCCTTCGCCGTTCCACATTCGCCTATCATAACAACTGCCGGAGTCTTGTGTTTGTGGCAGTCTTAGCGAGACGGGTTGGGTCGTATTGTGTTCTCTGCCCGGTGTATCAACGTTCAACATATATTTGTTTGGATCTGCTTCTCTAACCTTTGACTGTTCCCAGTCTACTTGCAAAACAGCAGTTGTTTATTGCCCGAGTTGTTTCTCCGATTAAAGCTGTCTTACTTAACTTTCGAGTCTTTCATCCCATAACAAGATTTGTAATTATGATTGGACGCTTGGAGCAACAGTAGAAAAATGAATGTCTTTCTGTGGCAAACCGTCGTTCCTTTTATACTAGCTTGTTATTTCTATACATCGTGATCAAAACAATATTGGCAACCCATTGTCGTGGTGCAAAATGGACTTGTGGTTTCAGTGTATCTTTTAAATTAATCCAACACACAGTATTCCAAAAAAACATGGAAAAAAACAGATATTCATAAATCATACAGGATGGCGATTATAGAAGAATGCAATTTAAAACACTCCGATTACTTTCCATTACGTGGTTTTCAATTAGGGAAGGCTAGATAGAAGTCTCTTCCAAAGTCTCCTCCATTACTGCAGCTAAAAGAGGACAAGAAAATACAGCCTAAAACAAATTTAATTGTTTCAACAAAATAGAAACAAAATACAGAAACAACCAAAAAGTAGTGAGATTATGATACAAGTATTTATATTTGTACTAGAAAAGGAAGACAGTGCAACAGTCTATTTAAACGAAACATTTGTTGTTGTTACTTATATGTTTGCCTCACTAGTTTCTACTGGCGGAGGCGCGCCTACTCCACCCTAGACCGTAGTCCATTGGGCGATATCAGGACGTATAAACCAGTGCTTGGATGCATGTGTGCGTCTGTATGTACCTATGCTAAGTTTGTGCGCTCTCAGAAGCTAGCCCAACCAAAGTGCATTGGAAGGGTCTGAAACGAAACAGATAATGGCAGACACGAAGAAAATTTTATGAATAGCAGTGAATGCTGAGCTTTTTTCAACTGGGAATAAAATGTGATAATAATGGGAAGGAGGAGAACGATCACAGAACGATGAAGAGAAGGGTGAGGCGTAGGAGAAGGTATGCGTTGTTGATGAGAGGATGGTTTGATTACATTTTCAAATGTAAGGGATATTACCAAAACTTTATTGACAATCGGTCATGTGAATTATTATGTCCCTTATTAAGGTTTTGAAAAATGTTTTGTATCCGATCTCTGAATTTACGCAAGTGATAATATAATATCACCAAATCAGATACTTCATGTTATGTTATGTCATGTTATGTTATGATATGCCATGTTATGATATGTTGTGTTGTATTATGTTGTATCATGTAATGTCATGTCAGGTTATGTTATGTTATGTTGCGTTATGTTGTGTCATGTTATGTCATTCTATGTTATTTTATATATGTTATGGTATGTCATATATGTTATGTTATGTCATGTCATGTCACGGCACCTTCACTATTTGGTTACACTCCAGTTAACGACCGAATAATTGTAATCAGACTTAAAGAGGAGGACACGAAATTTAACAATAATTCAAGTTTATGCACCAACATCAGCAGCTGATGATTGCGAAATTGAAGATTTCTATGACACCTTTCAAAAAACAATGAAAAAAGTAGAAAAATTAGATATCTTTATCATCACTGAAGATTTTAATGCGAAAGTTGGAGAGGAAAAAGCCGAAGAAGAGAGAAGTGCACGAAGACCTTTTGGTTTGGGACACAGAAATGAGCTAGGAGAAAAACTGGTTGAATTCTGCATGGAAAATAACCTTTCCATTGCCAACACCTTATTTAAACAACATCCGCGAAGACTATACACGTGGACCTTCCCTGATGATAACAGCAGAATTCAAGTAGATTACATCCTGGTACAACAAAGATGGAGGTCAAATGTGCTGGCAACAAAATCGATGCCATGTGCGGATTGCGATACGGACCACGAATTACTGTTTGCAGTTTTCAAGACAAGACTTCGTAGAATTAACAAAGGTTTCCAGTCTACACACTTCGATGGAACCCCAATACCTACTGAATCTAACATCAAAGTAGAGAACAAATTGTAGGTATTCATTCCGGTACCTGAAGAGGGAGTGGACATCACACGCAATGGATATTTTAATCTTGAAATGATTCCCAGGATGTCACACAAGAAACAATGCTATATATCAGATGAAACACTGAAACGCATGGAAGAAAGGAAACGATTAAAACAAATGTGAAGTCAGGGGACAAACAGTGCATATAAAAACTGCTTAACAAAAGCTAGAAGAGAAATAAGAAAAGATAAAGAAGATACATAGTGGACACTTGTAAGGACATCAACAATCTACAGCAACAAGGGATGAACAAGAGAGATGCCTCTAAGGCGATAAGAACACTGGCAAGGGAATTTCATCCGGTTCTGCGTGCATCAATGACAAAGAGGGCAACACGTTAACAGAAACGAAAGACATACTGAATAGATGGAGAAAGTACTGCAGAACTATGTAGGAAGATAGCACAAATCTCTCAGTTACAAACTACCACTGGATAAGAAAGAACCTGAACCAACATTGAAGGAAGTACGCTCAGCAATCAACAGCCTTAAAAAGGAAAAGTTCCAGGATGTGATAATATCTAAGCAGAGCTAATACAAACTGGAGGGGAGGCCAGTGCTCGAGTTTATCATAAGCTGTGTAAACAGATATGGCACAGCGCAGAGTGGCCAGAAGCATGGAAGAAATCAAATTTATATTCCCCTCCCCAAAAAAGGCAATCTTAAGCTGTGCACGAACTACCGAACTATCGCGGTAATCATCCACGCTAGCAAGTTACTCTTGTGGATCTTATTGAGGAGGATAGAGAAAAGGTTTGGATCTGAAATTCACGTAGTTTAAACAGGTTTTAGGAAAGACAGGACCAGGGACCACATATTCAATATGAGAAATGTCTATGAAAACTGCAGAGAGTGTAATGTACACGTGTTTCATTGATTACACCAAGGCCTTCGATATGGTGAAACATCAAAATCTGTGGAACATCATGAAGGAAATGGGGTTTCCTGTGCACATTATCCATCTCATCGAAACATTATACCAAGATCAACAACTCTCTGTCCGAGTATCTGGGCAAACATCAGATTGGTTTGCAGTAAAAAAAAGGGAGTAAGACAGGGATGCATTCTCTCCCCTTATCTGTATAACATCTATGCGGAATGTCTAATGAGAAGTGTTCGAGACGACGAGAACATTGACAGTTTTGATACATTTACGATTGGTGGGTACAAGATTTCAGAGTTACGATACGCATACGATGCAGTGATTCTATCAAGAAGTGCAAAACGGCTAGAGCAGCTAATTTCAGCCGTAAATTTACACAGTAAAAATCAAAACTTGTTTATAAACAAAGAAAATAATCATCGACACAACACAATGTCAACATAAATTTTCAGTAGATGGTGAGGAAATAGATCAGGTCACGCATTTTGAATATCTGGACTCCAAAATTGACAAAAATGGCGACTGTTCGAAAGAAATCAGAAGAAGACTAGCTATGGCAATGCAGAGACTGAACAGCCTGAAGAAATTATGGCAGAGCACCAACAAAACGACAAAAGTAAAAGTCGTGAGAGCCTGTGTTTTTCTTGTGGCAGCTTATGACTGCGAATCATGGACGATTACCAAAACTGCTAGACAAAGAATCGAATCCTTCGAGTCAAAATGTTACAGAAAGATCCTTAGAATACCTTGGACAGAGAAAAAGGCAAATGTAGACATCCGGCAAGAGTTGAGCATAGAGTAGAACTGGTTTATAAATTCCATTTAGACATGGAAATAAAAATGTTATGATCACATCAAGAGATACAGCGGTCTTGAGAGAACATCGATGGAAGGTATGGTGCCAGGTAAAAGAGGCATGGGTAGACCAAGAAGACGATGGCACCAAGATATCGAAGAACGTCTGGGTATTAATGTGGCGGAGGCTGGAGTTTTTGGCAAGGGAAAGAGTGTTTTTTTGGGATGGGAGCGACGTTCTATAAAGGGCATGCTACATGATGAACTGAATATTTGGGAGGCGCAAAGCGAACGTCTGGAACCGACAAGGCATTAGTGTCGCCACCAAGATAAAAGTGTATCGTGATGTGGTGCTATCCACTTTGCTGCATGCCTGTAAAACATGAACAGTGTATATCAGACATGCCAAACAGCCAAATCGTTTTTACTTGAGCTGTCAGTGTAGCATGCTCAGGATCAGGTGACAGGAGGAATTGCCTCTCTGAAATTCTTAACTCCGAAAATCTTAACTCCGAAATTCTTAACTCCGAAATTCTTAGCAATACTAACATGTTCAGCATCAAAACACTTCTGAAATGAACGGGACGTTCTCATGCCAGATTCGCGTGCCAGATGAACGCATGCCAGACGTTCTCATGTCAGATGTTTACGTGCCAGATTTTTGCGTGCCAGATGTTCGCGGGCCAGATGAACGCATGCCAGACGTTCTCATGCCAGATGTTCGCGGGCCAGATGAACGCATGCCAGACGTTCGCGTTCCAGATCTTCGCATGCTAGATGAGCGCATGCCAGACGTTATCACGCCATTTGTGTTCTAGTACATTAGCAATTTCATCTGTTAAAAACCTTCCATTTTGTCATCAGTTCTTCTAGGATGTTTTCATTATCCATATTTATCCATTGTCAAAGTTCATCTCAGGCAAAGTTCATCTCAGGCAAAGTTCATCTCAGGCAAAGTTCATCTCAGGCAAAGTTCATCTCAGGCAAAGTTCATCTCAGGCAAAGTTCATCTCAGGCAAAGTTCATCTCAGGCAAAGTTCATCTCAGGCAAAGTTCATCTCAGGCAAAGTTCATCTCAGGCAAAGTTCATCTCAGGCAAAGTTCATCTCAGGCAAAGTTCATCTCAGGCAAAGTTCATCTCAGGCAAAGTTCATCTCAGGCAAAGTTCATCTCAGGCAAAGTTCATCTCAGGCAAAGTTCATCTCAGGCAAAGTTCATCTCAGGCAAAGTTCATCTCAGGCAAAGTTCATCTCAGGCAAAGTTCATCTCAGGCAAAGTTCATCTCAGGCAAAGTTCATCTCAGGCAAAGTTCATCTCAGGCAAAGTTCATCTCAGGCGTGTTCGTGATGTAGATGTTTTTAATTATTTTACGTGCTCATTTGTGCTAGAAGACCATTCATATGTACTTTATGCTGCATTTCAAAAGTTTAAAATTAAATCTTGGTAGTGAGAGATAGTCTTAGTCTTAGTCCACCTGTACTTCTACAGGGGCAGATGTGCAGGTCCCAGTCCTGGTATGAGCTGGATGTAGCCGGGAGAAGAATTTCCGCTTAGCCGGTCAGGCATGAACAGCTGCGTTGGGACAAGCCCTTAAGGAGGGTGGTTAACTGGTGTGCGAGTCAATCTCAATAAACCCAAACACTAGAGCAAAGTGACCTGCAGCATGTAAGGCGCCATCTATGCTGCTCTAAACAAACCACTTAATCATGGTCGATGTTATGTCATGTCACACAAATAGTAGCCTCCTACAACATGCTCTCTGTTAGGCAGTGGTGCTATTCTTGTCCTTGTCATACACAAAGACCTGTTTACAGATGCCCTGGTCGTGGTTACAGCACTGAAAAACCAGAAAAATACTGAACTTAATGATTTAAGAGCAGTACTCTGTCAACTATGCCAGCAGTCCTCACCAAAAAGAGTAGTGGTACAGTGGGTTCCATCCCACTGTAACATCCAAGGCAACGAGGAGGCAAACAGATTAGCAAAAGAAGGTGCAAGACTACTACAACCAGATTCTAGTGACCTACGAAGAGTCCAAAAGGCTTATTAGGGCCAGATACATGGCCAAATGGGAAACAGAACCTACTGGCTACACAAAAAATGATGCCTATTACCAGTTGAACAAAAGAGAGCAGGTCGTGGTCTTCAGACTCCGCACAGGCCACAACAGACTGAGGTACCATCTATTCAATAAACTAAAGATAGGTGGCACTGACGAATGCACCTGTGGTACAGGGAAAATGACCGCTGAACATCTGCTACAAAATTGCCCGACATAGGAGGACCAGAGAAAGCACATGTGGCCATCACCAGTGGCAACACTAGACAAGCTCTATGGCAGTGTCGACAGCCTCAGGATGACAGCTGCTTTCTTCGAACAAATTCAAGTTGACGCCTGACAGAGTACGAAGAAGAAGAAGAAGAAGAAGAAGATACACAAAGACCTCGGCAGACCACTGTCGTGAGAAATGAAAATAGCAAAGTAGGTAATTTCTAAGATGGGTAAAGTTTGGCCTGACTTTACGTCACCAGGTTGATACGGTAGCCACGAAATAATCTAAATATCCTAAATAACTCCGAAACCATGACAACATTGGCCGAGGTAAGAGGCTGGGATCTGGCTTAACCATTCTCCATTAGATTTCAGATTGTTCGTAAATTATTAACGGAAGAAGTACACTAGAGTGATTTAGTCAATTGATTCAAATATAATAAAAATCACATTTATATGACTGAACAACGCATGCTTCGCAAACAGCAACACAAATATCTGTTATCACATTCACACCCTCGGTGTCAGTCCGGAATGTGTCGTGTGCGAGGAAGCCAATAATATTTTGTATGCGTCCCGATCTTTGGCAGGGATATACCAATGCCGGCCTAATTCATTGGTTAGTCCATCTCGCCATTGCATATGTTGGCTACCCCGTGGCCATCAAAACGTTTTTCTGCGTGCCCATCTGTTGTCAGGCATGCCTACCCCATGTCCAGCCCAACCATGGTTGCGTGATATCGCTGTTTCCAAAAGGTTCCAAAACAAAGTTTGATGTCGAATTGTGTCGTTCCGGATCTTATCCCGTTTCGATATTTTTAGTTCGCCTTTTTTAAAGGGAGGATAATTGTCGTTTCAAGAGAAATAATTCGTTCATGATCGCAGTTAATGTAAAGGTAATAAGAAACATACGTTCATGATCGCAGTTAATGTAACGGTAATAAGAAACATACGTTCATGATCGCAGTTAATGTAACGGTAATAAGAAACATACGTTCATGATCGCAGTTAATGTAACGGTAATAAGAAACATACGTTCATGATCGCAGTTAATGTAACGGTAATAAGAAACAAAATGGTGTGCTAATCACAAGAAACATATTTACTTTAAAATGATATCCTGCAGAAACTCGGTGTTTCTCCTTTATTGAATCAGTCAGGACATCGTTAAGACATTTTGGTCACATCAAAAGACAAGATCATGCCGAAAACTGGACTGGACCGGAAGAGGTAGGCAAACGTACAAGAGGAGGCGGGCGCTTGGTAAAGTCTAGAGAGTGATAGGTAAATACCTGTCATTATACCGTTAAGGCATGAGAAAGGGGACATTGGGGATTATATGCAGTCGACCGTCTATGTGGAAATGAGAACTGAACTAAAAAGAAACCGACATTAAAAGTCGAATGACAGACGAGAACAGCCGTGCAGTCTCCGTGAATATTATAAGGAGCAACATTGGAATATTTAAGAATACCCATTTTCTAATTGGGATCTGTGAAGCCGTATGAAATTTTCTGGACTATCCCTTTACTGATGGGAATATGGGGTTCAGTAAAGTTTTATGTAATATTTCTTTACGGCTGAGAATATGCGCCACAGTATAGATGTTCCTTTACTGTTGAAAGTATGTGCCACAGTATGGCGCTTTCCTTGAGCATTACTTTGTTACTGACAATCTGTGTCAACTTCGGAAAATTCCTGGAACTTCCTATTGTTACTGAAAATATGTGATACATACTTAACTTAACGTTTGTATACTTGTTTAGAAAACCCTGCAGAGTCTGTATACAACCAGTTTCATTTACATTACCTTGCTCTAAAAGCTAATCGCATCCAATTTATTCTTAAATGCATTAACCATCCCTGCCTCCACTACCTCCCCTGGCAATGCATTCCAAGCATTCACCACTCTCTGACTACCAAAATATTTACTAATATTTAATCTGGACCTCTCGTTAGTCAACTTTTAGTTATGCCCTCTTGTTATTGTGGGTGGCTGTATTATTTTTTTTAAACTTGTTAAAGTCTAATTTATCCATTCCTCTGATCATCTTATAAACCTGTATTAAGTCACCCCGAATTCTTCTCTCTTCGAGACACTGTAGGCCGGTTTTTCTGAGTCGTTCCTCATAACTGTAATTCTGGAATCCCACTATCTATTTTGTCGCTCTTTTTTGAATTCTTTCCAGCATGTTTATGTCCCCTCTCTGATAAGGACTCCACACATGTTAACAGTACTCCAATCTAGGTCTAACTAATGCTTTATACAGTTTGACTATCACTTCCTTGTTCCTATGTTTAATATTTCTTTTTCTCATACGTAACATTGCATTTGCCTTTTTCACTGCTACCTGAACTTGCTCACTCACCTTACCTGTATGATCTATTATAACTCATAGGTCCCTTTCTTTATCTATCTTCCTAATATTGTTCTCTCCCATTCTGTACTGATGTTCCATATTGGATCTACCCATGTGGATGACTGTACATTTATCTACATTAAACTACATTTGCTAGCTTACAGACCATTCTCGAATTTTATCTAAATCCGACCTCAATATATCCACTTCTGCTTTAGATGAGACACTACTGCATAGTTTGTGTCATCAGCAAATTTTGCAATCATGGATCCCATATCAATGTCCAAATAATTTATATATATCAAGAACAAAATTGGTCCTAAAACCGAGCCCTGTGGCACTCCACTTTTCACTTCACACCACTCAGAGTACTCCTTATTTATGCTCACCCTCTGCCTTCTTCCCGTTAACCAATTTTCAATCCATTTGGCAACTTCCCCACCTATATATGTAATTTTAACTTTCGAAATAATCTTTGATGGGGTACTTTATCAAAGACCTTTGCAAAATCTAGATAAATAACGTCCACTGGCTCCCCTTTATCTATGATTTTAGTAACCTCCTCCATGAATTATAATAGATTTGTTAAGCATGATCTCCCTCTAGTAAACCCATGCTGACTATTTCTAATTAGATTAAATTTGTCTAAATGCATTACAATGTTTTCTTTGATGATTGACTCTAACAATTTACAGACTATGCTCGTTAAACTCACCGGTCTATAAATCGTTGGATCTGATTTTTTGCCCTTTTTTAATAAGAGGATCACTCCTGCATCTTTCCAATCCCGTGGAACAATCCCTTTTGTAAGTGATTGAGAACATAATATAGCCAATGGTTTTGCTAGTTGGTCTCTAATTTCAAACAGCAATTTTGGTTGAATACCATCTTGTCCTGGACATTTATCCACTTTTAACCCCTTCAATTTTTTTAAAACAATTTCCTCTGTAATACAGATTGATCTTAATCCCGCTGTATCCATGACTCTTTGAAATATATCTATAGGCTCTGGGAGCTTGGAGCAGTCCTTTTTTGTGTAGACTGTGCCAAAGTACTGATTAAGTAGATTAGCTGCCTCCCTATTCTCACTTATTATTTTCCCTGTACTGTCTATGAGAGGGCCTACTTTGTCTTTCGTTCTTTATTTATTTCTAAGATAAGAGAAGAATCTTTTACTGTCAGTCTTGATCCTCTGAGCAAGTTTTTTTTCGAAGTCTATTTTTGCTGTTTTATTCGCTTTCTGGCATGTGTTCTGCTTATCCAAATATTTTAAATATGTTTCTTTTGATTTACCAGCCTATATATATTTTTCAATGCTTTATTTTTTGCTTTTCTACATTTCACTACAAATCTAGTTATCCACTTTTTACGCTTGGGATTTACCTCCATACATGGAACACATTCCTCTTTTAGCGTTTCTAGAACTGTTTTAAAACTCTCCCACTCCTGTTCAACATCTGTTCCTCCGACAATATCTTTCCAGATTATGTGGTTCACTGCCTCTTTCATCCTCTTAACATCTGCCTTAGAGTAGTGGTATGTTCGTGTGTTTATGTTTACTTCTTTCCCTGCCTTAAGATCCCAACGGATGATTTAATGGTCACTTGAGCCAAACAGTTCCCTAGCCGTAACGTTCTCAATCATATTTTCCTCTGTAGTAAAAACTAGGTCGAGTGTGTTTTTTGTCTCTAGTGGCTGCTGTAGAGGTTTTCTTGAAAGATCCGTTTGTTGTTGGGGATATGTGTTGGCTAACGAGAATTTCCTGCCAACGAACTAAAATATGGATTTAATTTGTTAAAGAAACAATATGGATGCATGCGTGAAAATATTACGGATCTACAAATAGCGTAAGAAAGAAAATGTCGCCTACTTGCTGAGACTAGCCATATATAAGGACAGACTTGTAATATAATATAATATATTAAATATGCACTTTGCAAGGTGTGAGAGAACTACACCAACAATATATTGTAAAGCACTTTAACAAAATGAAGGACATACTTTTTATATGTGCGAATGGCACAATCCTTTGAAAGAACGCAGATGATTCTACAACAACTGATCGTGTCTTTTAAACAACATAGCATAGACCAAAATATTGGTAAACAATATCAACAACAACAGAGGCTGCCAAAACGTGATAAGGAGAATAGGCATGGCAATGCACATTAAATAAGAAACGTGTGACAGGCCACTAACTAAACAATCGAAACAAAAAGTCTGAGGACGTGTATCTTCCCTCTGACCCCACACAGATGCGAAACATGAACAATCACAGAAGAATAAAATGGAATATGTCTGGCCAACTGTTACGGGAATGTTCTCAGAATACCATTGAGAAGAGCAAAAATAAAACCGCAGACATCCTAAAGGGCTGAGTATAGATCAATAATGACTAATAAACAGGATTACGTCTAGACAACTAAAATATTTGAGCTACATCAAACGCCACGATAGTCGGGATAAAAAGCAATACAGGAAAGTGTAGTACCCGGAAAATGTAGCAAAGTCAGAGGACGAAGAACACACATGCTTTGAAGATGGCAGTGAAGGAAGCAAGGCTTAACGATTGAATCTTAATTGGTGGCTGTGGTGACAGTAACGTCTTTACATAGGATAGGCTACTTGTTAACATTCTACACAGAACTAAAGAACATAAATGTGCCGCCTGCTCCTTTATCTAAGACAAGGCCAGTCATCCTCCAGTAACCTCTAGGTCCTAATTAATTACACCCAACGTCACAAGTCTTAAACCACCAGCCAGCCTTTCCAGTCAAGGCACAATTTGCTATGTCGCTGTCGACGTCATTTTCGTTATATCGTCATGTCATTGAACGTCATATCGTTATATCGTGTGTCATTTAACGGCATCTCGTTAAAACGTCGTGTCATTTAACGGCATCTCGTTAAAACATCGTCTCATTTAACGGCATCTCGTTAAAACGTCGTGTCATTGAACGTCATCTCGTTATATCGTCGTGTCATTGAACGTCATTTAGTTATAGCGATGGAGAAAGGTACACCAAGAACAGGTGTCATACAGTCTCCATACGTCCCGTCTTCCGAAGAATATTCACCAGACGTCGCAGTAAAATTATAACCGGGGCTAGAGGATCCTATTCGAACGTTTTCAGAGCCGTAAGAATGAAGCTTAACAACATCATCTACAGTTGACCGTGCTCTAAGGTAAACCATATTGTGGCCATCTTCGTTAAGTGCTTTCATTTTCTCCAGGCCTAACCAGTTGTTCCTGTCATCGTGATAAAATCCATTGACGTAATCATCCAAGGTCATTGTGTTATCGAATCTACCATTGTTGTAGAAAATGTATATGATCAATTTCGACGTTTCACTATAGTAACTGCAGAACACTGAAAACGGACTTGAGTAGTTGCTCGGTTGGATGAGTGTGGCTGTGTGATCAGTGTTATTATATTCAAAGGTAGTCATCTCTTTTCAATTGCGAGGGTATCCCACCCATCCATCAACACACTTACATGTCAGTGTTTCCGTGTCCCAGCTGCCGTTATTTTCACACGAAGTCTTCTAATACAACTGAAAGAAAACATCGGTCTCAGAACAGGTGAAGGTTTCATGGCAAGTTCTGTGATGGTGGCAGTGGCTCCCTTTATCCATACTCACTCCACAACATTGGTCCACACAAGCTGCAGCGCACTTAATACGACTTGAATATTTACCATTCTGCAACTCAACATAGCCAAGGTTCAATCTCTCTAATAGCTTGGATGTATTCACTTTTGTGAAGGTAGCATTTTGTGGTATTAATACTACTTGCACTAGACATAGACACACAACTGTGAAGATAACAGCATGCTCTGTTTTTGTGCCAGATTTCTCCATGTCAGCCAATTCACCATAGTTGCAAGCCTTGTGATTATGTTCGTATTTCTGGATGTAGTGGAAAAGTAATGACGAACACCTTAATTTGCGTAATTTGATAGATGATAGTTCGCAGCAACATAATGGTTATATTTTTTGTCGATGTCATGAGTTACAAAACATATCTACTAAGTTCCTCTTTGTTAAAGAATTGTCCAGCACCACATAAAGATATAAACATTATTGAAATCAAACTAAGCTCTTAATGGTGGAGAGACGGTTGAAAACCTTTCTGAGAACTTCCTATTTATCATGCAGTTTTAAATGTAATGCCATTCCCAGAATGCAATTTTATCTTAATCAATATGAAAAATGAATGCTCCACCCAGGATCACATTGTTTTCTTATATGAAACATTGAGTAAACTAACTAATTAGGTAACGAAATAATAGATAGATCAAAATCAATCAACATTCTAAGAAGAAGGGATAGAAGAGGGAATGCTAGTCCGGTACTAAAAAAATGCTTGCTGAAGTCGGATGTGTTGGACCGAAAGGTGCAAATATTGCAGTCAAGCTGTAAACTACGACACATCGCATTCAATTCTGTGGAATACATTCTGCTACTTAAGCCCTTTTCAGGGTTTGGTAGCGGGAGATTGAGAACGAACGAAGCCAAGCCAAGCCATATCGTCGTGTCATTGAACGTCATAACGTCATATCGTTATGTCATTGAACGTCATTTAGTTATATCGTCATGTCATTGAACGTCATCTGGTTATATCGTCATGTCATTGAACGTCATATCGTTATATCGTCATGTCATTCAACGTCATATCGTTATATCGTGTGTCATTTAACGGCATCTCGTTATATCGTGTGTCATTTAACGGCATCTCGTTAAAATGTCGTGTCATTTAACGGCATCTCGTTAAAACGTCTTGTCATTGAACGTCATATCGTTGATAAGGGAACAAAAACATAACATTTAGGAAACTATAATCTGTTGGACAGATTCAAATTGCTCCTCTTCTGTCTGTCATCCGTACTTATATTTTTTTCCAGCCAATAATAGTTCATAAACACATTGACGAATTGAAACTGCGATCTCGGAGAATTGATGTAGAAGTAAAAGATGAAGGAGAATATAGAAATAAGTCGAACATAAATATTTTGTTTTTAATAATGTAATCGTGCAGATAGAACAATAATAAGCACCCGAACAAGAAGCCAGTCATAATGAGGATGCATTACTTCCGCGGTCCCTATCAACAAAAGATTTGTTTGGTTCCTTTGAGCATTTCATTGTGGTTATGGCAATATTCACTGAAGACCCTATAACAGAAGAAGGATCACAAGCCAAGATCATAATAATTAGTGGATAAAGTTTTGTTACATGAAATTATACTTTTTCTTAGCGTTCTGATTCGTACGCTCGTTTTATGCCAACAGATGGGCTGCCTCCGCGAAGTGACACGTCAGTCGCAGGTCCTCAATGATTCCCCATTGTTTGTCTTGTATGTTTCTTTCCTCTGGCCAGGTCTTCTCACGGGAGTACATGAAATTATACAAACACCGACTTAAACAATAATACCGGCAAGAAGAAGATACAGCACCAACCACACTACCCTAAGGTGAGGGTACAATGCATTTTCACTTAACACATTTGAGAGATTTTAAACGGACACTGATTCTCCTTTGCCCATGCTCACCTCTATCGATAATGAGGACCAGGCTTCTCTACTATGTTGTGATCATGAGAAGGATCTAGATTATCATCGACCGATCAACGATTATCAGTGGAGCGGAGGGGGTCAAGTAGTCTTTATCCCTCCCTTCCTACATCGGCAACCGAATCAGCGTTCAGGTAAATATTGTAGGTATCGTGTTTTGAGTTGTATGATATGTGTAGTCATGACCATCTGTAACAAAGATGGACATTGTGCAAACCTCACACCTTTCAAGGGAGATAAGACAAGAGTGCCTGAATTTTGAGTTACCTCCGGTCGCCTTGACATGTCCTATCACTCGCCCAAACGTAGCTCGGGACCAGATAGTGACCAGCACATCACAGCTCTTTCCTCACTATAATCCAAATGCAGCGAAAGTAACATCAAGACAAACCCGTCTCATAATGTTGCCATCATTGTTCGCGGATGGTAACAATATGAAAGTGATATTTGGGTTTTTATTAACTCTGTTTTTATTAAGTAACTGTGTTTTTATTAAGTAACTGTGTTTTTTATTAAGTATATGTATTCTATTAAGTAACTATGCTTTTATTAAGTGACTATTCTATTAAGTAACTGTGTTTTTATTATGTAACTGTGCTCTTATTTAGTAACAGTGTTGTTACTAGGTAACTGTGATTTTATTAAATAACTGTTTTTATTAAGGGACTGTGTTTATTAAGCACCTGTTTTTATTGTAATTGTGTTTTTATTAAGTAATTGTGTTTTTATTAAGTAATTGTGCTTTTATTAAGTCATTGTGTTTTTATTAAGTAACTGTGTTTTTTATTAATGAACTGATAGAGAATATTTTAGTCAGAAATATACCCAAGCAATAATATAATCCGTTTAGACGACCAAGTTCCGGCGTGGCGACCGTCTGTAATCACAATTGATGGGCGAGGTCCATAGGGCGTATAATTATGATGGGAACCGGCCGACTGTTGCAGTTAGTTCTTGTGCGGGAGACACTGAAGGTGACACTGAGGGTGACACTGAAGGTGACACTGAGGGTGACACAGCGGGTGATACTGAGGGTGATACTGAAGGCGACACAGCCGGTGATACTGAGGGTGATACTGAGGGTGATACTGAGGGTGATACTGAAGGTGATACTGAGGATGATACTGAGGGTGATACTAAGGGTGATACTGAGGTCGGCACGGAGGGTGATACTGAGGGTGATACTGAGGGTGATACTGAGGGTGATACTGAAGGTGATACTGAGGGTGATACTGAGGGTGATACTGAGAGCGGCACGGATGATGATACTGAGGGTGATACTGAGGGTGATACTGAGGGTGATACTGAGGGTGATACTGAGGGTGATACTAAGGGTGATACTGAGGGCGATGCTGAGGGCGGCACGGAGGGTTATAATGAAGGCGGCACGGAGGGTGACACTGAGGGTGATACTGAGGGTGATACTGAGGGTGATACTGAGAGTGATACTGAGAGCGGCACGGAGGGTGATACTGAGGGGAGGGTGATACTTAGGGTGATACTGAGGGTGATACTGAGGGTAATACTGAAGATGATTCTGAGGGTGATACTGAGGTCGGCACGGATGGTGATACTGAGGGTGATACTGAGGGCGGCACAAATGGTGATACTGAGGGTGATACTGAGGGTGATACTGAGGGTGATACTGAGGATGATACTGAAGGTGATACTGAGGGTGATACTGACGGTGATACTGAGGGTTATACTGAGGTCGGCATGGAGGGTGATACTGAGGGTGATACCGAGTGTGATACTGAGGGCGATGCTGAGGGCGGCACGGAGGGTTATAATGAAGGCGGCACGGAGGGTGACACTGAGGGTGATACTGAGGGTGATACAGAGGGTGATACTGAGGGTGATACTGAGGGCGGCATGGATGGTGATACTGAGGGTGATACTGAGGGCGGCACGGAGGGTGATACTGAGGGTGATACTGAGGGTGATACTGAGGGTGATACTGATGGTGATACTGAGGATCATACTGAGGGCGGCACGGATGGTAATACTGAGGGTGATACTGAGGGTGATACTGAGTGCGGCACGGATGGTGATACTGAGGGTTATACTGAGGGCGGCACGGAGGGTGATACTGATGGTGATTCTGAGGGTGATACTGAGGGTGATACTGAGGGTGATACTGAGGGTGATACTGAGGGTGATACTGAGGGCGATACTGAGGGCGGCACGACGGGTTATACTAAGGGCGGCACGGAGGGTGACACTGAGGGTGATACTGAGGGTGATACTGAGGGTGATACAGAGGGTGATACTGAGGGTGATACTGAGGGCGGCACGGATGGTGAAACTGAGGGTGATACTGAGGGTGATACTGAGGGTGATACTGAGGGTGATACTGAGGGTGATACTGAGGGTGATACTGAGGGCGGCACGGATGATGATACTGAGGGTGATACTGAGGGTGATACAGAGGGTGATACTGAGGGTGATACTGAGGGCGGCACGGATGGTGATACTGAGGGTGGCACGTAGGGTGATACTGATGGTGATACTGAGGGTGATACTGAGGGTGATACTGAGGGTGATACTGAAGGTGATACTGAGGGTGATACTGAGGGCGGCACAAAGGGTTATACTGAGGGCGTCACGGAGGGTGACACTGAGGGTGCTACTGAGGGCGGCACTGAGGGTGATACTGAGGGTGATACTGAGGGTGATACTAAAGGTGATACTGAGGGTGATACTGAGGGTGATACTGAGGGTGATACTGAGGGTGATACTGAGGGTGAAACAGAGGGTGATACTGAGGGTGATACTGAGGGCGGCACGGATGGTGATACTGATATTGATACTGAGGGTGATACTGAGGGCGGCATGGAGGGTGATACTGAGGGTGATACCGAGGGTGATACTGAGGGTGATAGTGAGGGCAGCACGGAGGGTAATACTGAGGGTGATACTGAGGGTGATACTGAGGGTGATACTGAGGGTGATACTGAGGGCGGCACGGATGGTGAAACTGAGGGTGATACTGAGAGCGGCACGGATGGTGATACTGAGGGTAATACTGAGGGTGATACAGAGGGTGATAGTGAGAGCGGCACGGATGGTGATACTGAGGGTGATACTGAGGGTGATACTGAGGGCGGCACGGATTGTGATACTGAGGGTGATACTGAGGGCGGCACGGAGAGTGATACTGATGGTGATACTGAGGGTGATACTGAGGGTGATACTGAGGGTGATACTGAGGACGATACTGAGGGCGGCACGAAGGGTTATACTTAGGGCGGCACGGAAGGTGACACTGAGGGTGCTACTGAGGGCGGCACGGAGGGTGATACTGAGGGTGATACTGAGGGTAATACTGAGGGTGATACTGAGGATGATACAGAGGGTGATACTGAGGGTGATACTGAGGGTGATACTGAGGGCGGAACAGATGGTGATACTGAGGGTGATACTGAGGGTGATACTAACGGTGATACTAAGGGCGGCACGGAGGGTGATACTGAGGGTGATACTGAAAGTGATACCGAGGGTGATACTGAGGGTGATTATGAGGGTGATACTGAGGGTGATACTGAGGGTGATACTGAGGGCGGTGATACTGAGGGTGATACAAAGGATGATACTGACGGTGATACTGAGGGTGATACTGAGGGCGGCACGGAGGGTGATACTGAGGGTGATACTGAGGGTGATACTGAGGGTGATACTGAAGATGATTCTGAGGGTGATACTGAGGGCGGCACGGATGGTGATACTGAAGGTGATACTGAGGGTGATACTGAGGGCGGCACGGATGGTGATACTGACTGTGATACTGAGGGTGATACTGAGGGTTATACTGAGGGTGATACTGAGGGTGATACTGAGGGTGATACTGACGGCGGCACGGATGGTGATACTGAGGGTGATACTGAGGGCGGCACGTAGGGTGATACTGATGGTGATACTGAGGGTGATACTGAGGGTGATACTGAGGGCGGAACGGATGGTGATACTGAGGGTGATACTGAGGGTGATACTAACGGTGATACTAAGGGCGGCACGGAGGGTGATACTGAGGGTGATACTGAAAGTGATACCGAGGGTGATACTGAGGGTGATTATGAGGGTGATACTGAGGGTGATACTGAGGGTGATACTGAGGGCGGTGATACTGAGGGTGATACAAAGGATGATACTGACGGTGATACTGAGGGTGATACTGAGGGCGGCACGGAGGGTGATACTGAGGGTGATACTGAGGGTGATACTGAGGGTGATACTGAAGATGATTCTGAGGGTGATACTGAGGGCGGCACGGATGGTGATACTGAAGGTGATACTGAGGGTGATACTGAGGGCGGCACGGATGGTGATACTGACTGTGATACTGAGGGTGATACTGAGGGTTATACTGAGGGTGATATTAAGGGCGGCACGGAGGGTGATACTGAGGGTGATACTGAGGGTGATACTGAGGGTGATACTGAGGGTGATACTGACGGCGGCACGGATGGTGATACTGAGGGTGATACTGAGGGCGGCACGTAGGGTGATACTGATGGTGATACTGAGGGTGATACTGAGGGTGATACTGAGAGTGATACTGAAGGTGATACTAAGGGTGATACTGAGGGCGGCACAAATGGTTATACTGAGTGCAGCACGGAGGGTGACACTGAGGGTGATACTGAGGGTGATACTAAAGGTGATACTGAGGGTGATACTGAGGGTGATACAGAGGGTGATACTGAGGGTGATACTGAGGGTGATACTGAGGGTGATACAGAGGGTGATACTGAGGGTGATACTGAGGGCGGCACGGATGGTGATACTGATATTGATACTGAGGGTGATACTGAGGGAGGCATGGAGGGAGATACTGAGGGTGATACCGAGGGTGATACTGAGGGTGATAGTGAGGGCGGAACGGAGGGTGATACTGAGGGTGATACTGAGGGTGACACTGAAAGCGGCACGGATGGGGAAACTGAGGGTGATACTGAGAGCGGCACACATGGTGATACTGAGGGTGATACAGAGGGTGATACTGAGGGCGGCACGGATGGTGATGCTGAGGGTGATACTGAGGGTGATACTGAGGGTGATACTGAGGGCGGCACGGATTGTGATACTGAGAGTGATACTGAGGGCGGCACGGAGAGTGATACTGATGGTGATACTGAGGGTGATACTGAGGGTGATACTGAGGGTGATACTGAGGACGATACTGAGGGCGGCACGAAGGGTTATACTTAAGGTGGCACGGAGGGTGACACTGAGGGTGCTACTGAGGGCGGCACGGAGGGTGATACTGAGGGTGATACTGAGGGTAATACTGAGGGTGATACTGAGGATGATACAGAGGGTGATACTGAGGGTGATACTGAGGGTGATACTGAGGGCGGAACGGATGATGATACTGAGGGTGATACTAAGGGTGATACTAAGGGCGGCACGGAGGGTGATACTGAGGGTGATACTGAAAGTGATACCGAGGGTGATACTGAGGGTGATTATGAGGGTGATACTGAGGGTGATACTGAGGGCGGTGATACTGAGGGTGATACTGAGGGTGATACAAAGGATGATACTGACGGTGATACTGAGGGTGATACTGAGGGCGGCACGGAGGGTGATACTGAGGGTGATACTGAGGGTGATACTGAGGGTGATACTGAAGAGGATTCTGGGGGTGATACTGAGGGCGGCACAGATGGTGATACTGAAGGTGATACTGAAGGTGATAGTGAGGGCGGCACGGATGGTGATACTGAGGGTGATACTGAGGGTGATACTGAGGGTGGTACTGATGGTTATACTGAGGGTGATACTGAGGGTTATACTGAGGGTGATACTGACGGTGATACTGAGGGCGGCACGGATGGTGATACTGAGGGTGATACTGAGGGTGATACTGAGGGTGATACTAAAGGTGATACTGAGGGTGATACTGAGGGTGATACTGAGGGTGATACTGAGAGTGGCACGGATGGTGATACTGAGGATGATACTGAGGGTGATACTGAGGGTGATACTGAGGGTGATACTGAGGGTGATACTAAGGGTGATACTGAGGGCGATACTGAGGGTGATACTGAGGGTGATACTGATGGTGATACTGAGGATCATACTGAGGGCGGCACGGATGGTGATACTGAGGGTGATACTGATGGTGATACTGAGGATCATACTGAGGGCGGCACGGATGGTGATACTGAGGGTGATACTGAGGGTGATACTGAGGGTGATACTGAGGGTGATACTGAGTGCGGCACGGATGGTGATACTGAGGGTGATACTGAGGGCGGCACGGAGGGTGATACTGATGGTGATACTGAGGGTGATACTGAGGGTGATACTGAGGGTGATACTGAGGGTGATACTGAGGGTGATACTGAGGGCGATACTGAGGGCGGCACGAAGGGTTATACTGAGGGCGGCACGGAGGGTGACACTGAGGGTGCTACTGAGGGCGGCACGGAGGGTGATACTGAGGGTGATACTGAGGGTGATACTGAGGGTGATACTGAGGATGATACAGAGGGTGATACTGAGGGCGGCACGGATGGTGATACTGAGGGTGATACTGAGGGTGATACTGAGGGCGACACGGAGGGTGATACTGAGGGTGATACCGAGGGTGATACCGAGGGTGATACTGAGGGTGATTCTGAGGGAGGTGATACTGAGGGTGATACTGAGGGTGATACTGAGATGATACTGACTGTGATACTGAGGGTGATCCTGAGGGTGATACTGAGGGCGGCATGGATGGTGATACTGAGGGTGATACTGAGGGTGATACTGAGGGTGATACTGAGGGTGATACTGAAGATGATTCTGAGGGTGATACTGAGGGCGGCACGGATGGTGATACTGAGGGTGATACTGAGGTTTATACTAAGGGTGGCATGGAAGGTGATACTGAGGGGGATACTGAGGGTGATACTGAGGGTGATACTGAGGGTGATACTGAGGGTGATACTGAGGGTGATACTGTGATACTGAGGGCGGCACGGAGTGACACTGAGGGTGATACTGAGGGTGATACTGAGGGCGGCACGGAGGGTGATACTGAGGGTGATACTGAGGGCGATACTGAGGGCGGCAAGAAGGGTTATACTGAAGGCGGCACGGAGGATGACACTGATGGTGATACTGAGGGTGATACTGAGGGTGATGCAGAGCGTGATACTGAGGGTGATACTGAGGGCGGCACGGATGGTGATACTGATGGTGATACTGAGGGTGATACTGAGGGTGATACTGAGGGTGATACTGAGGGTGATACTGAGTGCGGCACGGATGGTGATACTGAGGGTGATACTGAGGGTGATACTGAGGGTGATACTGAGGGTGATACTGATGGTGATACTGAGGATCATACTGAGGGCGGCACTGATGGTGATACTGAGGGTGACACTGAGGGTGATACTGAGGGTGATACTGAGTGCGGCACGGATGGTGATACTGAGGGTGATACTGAGGGTGATACTGAGGGCGGCACGGAGGGTGATACTGAGGGTGATACTGAGGGTGATACTGAGGGTGATACTGAGGATGATACAGAGGGTGATACTGAGGGCGGCACGGATGGTGATACTGAGGGTGATACTGAGGGTGATACTGAGGGCGACACGGAGGGTGATACTGAGGGTGATACCGAGGGTGATACCGAGGGTGATACTGAGGGTGATTCTGAGGGAGGTGATACTGAGGGTGATACTGAGGGTGATACTGAGATGATACTGACTGTGATACTGAGGGTGATCCTGAGGGTGATACTGAGGGCGGCATGGATGGTGATACTGAGGGTGATACTGAGGGTGATACTGAGGGTGATACTGAGGGTGATACTGAAGATGATTCTGAGGGTGATACTGAGGGCGGCACGGATGGTGATACTGAGGGTGATACTGAGGTTTATACTAAGGGTGGCATGGAAGGTGATACTGAGGGGGATACTGAGGGTGATACTGAGGGTGATACTGAGGGTGATACTGAGGGTGATACTGAGGGTGATACTGTGATACTGAGGGCGGCACGGAGTGACACTGAGGGTGATACTGAGGGTGATACTGAGGGCGGCACGGAGGGTGATACTGAGGGTGATACTGAGGGCGATACTGAGGGCGGCAAGAAGGGTTATACTGAAGGCGGCACGGAGGATGACACTGATGGTGATACTGAGGGTGATACTGAGGGTGATGCAGAGCGTGATACTGAGGGTGATACTGAGGGCGGCACGGATGGTGATACTGATGGTGATACTGAGGGTGATACTGAGGGTGATACTGAGGGTGATACTGAGGGTGATACTGAGTGCGGCACGGATGGTGATACTGAGGGTGATACTGAGGGTGATACTGAGGGTGATACTGAGGGTGATACTGATGGTGATACTGAGGATCATACTGAGGGCGGCACTGATGGTGATACTGAGGGTGACACTGAGGGTGATACTGAGGGTGATACTGAGTGCGGCACGGATGGTGATACTGAGGGTGATACTGAGGGCGGCACGGATGGTGATACTGAGGGTGATACTGAGGGTGATACCGAGGGTGATACTGAGGGTGATTCTGAGGGAGGTGATACTGAGGGTGATACTGAGGGTGATACTGAGGGTGATACTGAGAGTGATACTGAAGGTGATACTGAGGGTGATACTGCGGGCGGCACAAAGGGTTATACTGAGGGCAGCACGGAGGGTGACACTGAGGGTGATACTGAGGGTGATACTAAAGGTGATACTGAGGGTGATACTGAGGGTGATACAGAGGGTGATACTGAGGGTGATACTGAGGGTGATACTGAGGGTGATACAGAGGGTGATACTGAGGGTGATACTGAGGGCGGCACGGATGGTGATACTGATATTGATACTGAGGGTGATACTGAGGGAGGCATGGAGGGTGATACTGAGGGTGATACCGAGGGTGATACTGAGGGTGATAGTGAAGGCGGAACGGAGGGTGATACTGAGGGTGATACTGAGGGTGACACTGAAAGCGGCACGGATGGGGAAACTGAGGGTGATACTGAGAGCGGCACGCATGGTGATACTGAGGGTGATACTGAGGGTGATACAGAGGGTGATACTGAGGGCGGCACGGATGGTGATACTGAGGGTGATACTGAGGGTGATACTGAGGGTGATACTGAGGGCGGCACGGATTGTGATACTGAGAGTGATACTGAGGGCGGCACGGAGAGTGATACTGATGGTGATACTGAGGGTGATACTGAGGGTGATACTGAGGGTGATACTGAGGACGATACTGAGGGCGGCACGAAGGGTTATACTTAGGGCGGCACGGAGGGTGACACTGAGGGTGCTACTGAGGGCGGCACGGAGGGTGATACTGAGGGTGATACTGAGGGTAATACTGAGGGTGATACTGAGGATGATACAGAGGGTGATACTGAGGGTGATACTGAGGATGATACTGAGGGCGGAACGGATGGTGATACTGAGGGTGATACTAAGGGTGATACTAAGGGCGGAACGGAGGGTGATACTGAGGGTGATACTGAAAGTGATACCGAGGGTGATACTGAGGGTGATTATGAGGGTGATACTGAGGGTGATACTGAGGGTGATACTGAGGGCGGTGATACTGAGGGTGATACTGAGGGTGATACAAAGGATGATACTGACGGTGATACTGAGGGTGATAATGAGGGCGGCACGGAGGGTGATACTGAGGGTGATACTGAGGGTGATACTGAAGATGATTCTGAGGGTGATACTGAGGGCAGCACAGATGGTGATACTGAAGGTGATACTGAGGGTGATAGTGAGGGCGGCACGGATGGTGATACTGAGGGTGATACTGAGGGTGATACTGAGGGTGGTACTGATGGTTATACTGAGGGTGATACTGAGGGTTATACTGAGGGTGATACTGACGGTGATACTGAGGGCGGCACGGATGGTGATAATGAGGGTGATACTGAGGGTGATACTGAGGGTGATACTAAAGGTGATACTGAGGGTGATACTGAGGGTGATACTGAGGGTGATACTGAGAGTGGCACGGATGGTGATACTGAGGATGATACTGAGGCTGATACTGAGGGTGATACTGAGGGTGATACTGAGGGTGATACTAAGGGTGATACTGAGGGCGATACTGAGGGTGATACTGAGGGTGATACTGATGGTGATACTGAGGATCATACTGAGGGCGGCACGGATGGTGATACTGAGGGTGATACTGATGGTGATACTGAGGATCATACTGAGGGCGGCACGGATGGTGATACTGAGGGTGATACTGAGGGTGATACTGAGGGTGATACTGAGGGTGATACTGAGGGTGATACTGAGGGTGATACTGAGTGTGGCACGGATGGTGATACTGAGGGTGATACTGAGGGCGGCACGGAGGGTGATACTGATGGTGATACTGAGGGTGATACTGAGGGTGATACTGAGGGTGATACTGAGGGTGATACTGAGGGTGATACTGAGGGCGATACTGAGGGCGGCACGAAGGGTTATACTGAGGGCGGCACGGAGGGTGACACTGAGGGTGCTACTGAGGGCGGCACGGAGGGTGATACTGAGGGTGATACTGAGGGTGATACTGAGGGTGATACTGAGGGTGATACAGAGGGTGATACTGAGGGCGGCACGGATGGTGATACTGAGGGTGATACTGAGGGTGATACTGAGGGCGACACGGAGGGTGATACTGAGGGTGATACTGAGGGTGATACCGAGGGTGATACTGAGGGTGATTCTGAGGGAGGTGATACTGAGGGTGATACTGAGGGTGATACTGAGATGATACTGACTGTGATACTGAGGGTGATACTGAGGGTGATACTGAGGGCGGCATGGATGGTGATACTGAGGGTGATACTGAGGGTGATACTGAGGGTGATACTGAGGGTGATACTGAAGATGATTCTGAGGGTGATACTGAGGGCGGCATGGATGGTGATACTGAGGGTGATACTGAGGGTTATACTGAGGGTGGCACGGAAGGTGATACTGAGGGGGATACTGAGGGTGATACTGAGGGTGATACTGAGGGTGATACTGAGGGTGATACTGTGATACTGAGGGCGGCACGGAGTGACACTGAGGGTGATACTGAGGGTGATACTGAGGGCGGCACGGAGGGTGATACTGAGGGTGATACTGAGGGCGATACTGAGGGCGGCAAGAAGGGTTATACTGAAGGCGGCACGGAGGATGACACTGATGGTGATACTGAGGGTGATACTGAGGGTGATGCAGAGGGTGATACTGAGGGTGATACTGAGGGCGGCACGGATGGTGATACTGATGGTGATACTGAGGGTGATACTGAGGGTGATACTGAGGGTGATACTGAGGGTGATACTGAGGGTGATACTGAGGGTGATACTGAGGGTGATACTGAGTGCGGCACGGATGGTGATACTGAGGGTGATACTGAGGGTGATACTGAGGGTGATACTGATGGTGATACTGAGGATCATACTGAGGGCGGCACGGATGGTGATACTGAGGGTGACACTGAGGGTGATATTGAGGGTGATACTGAGTGCGGCACGGATGGTGATACTGAGGGTGATACTGAGGGCGGCACGGAGGTGGATACTAATGGTGATACTGAGGGTGATAGTGAGGGTGATACTGAGGGTGATACTGAAGTTAATACTGAGGGCGATACTGAGGGCGGCACGAAGGGTTATACTGAGGGCGGCACGGAGGGTGACACTGAGGGTGCTACTGAGGGTGGCACGGATGGTGATACTGAGGGTGATACTGAGGGTTACACAGAGGGTGATACAGAGGGTGATACTGAGAGTTATACTGAGGGTGATACTGAGGGCGGCACGGATGGTGATACTAAGGGTGATACTGAGGGTGATACTGAGGGCGGCACGGAGGGTGATACTGAGGGTGATACTGAGGGTGATACCGAGGGTGATACTGAGGGTGATTCTGAGGGAGGTGATACTGAGGGTGATACTGAGGGTGATACTGAGATGATACTGACGGTTATACTGAGGGTGATACTGAGGGTGATACTGAGAGCGGCATGGATGGTGATACTGAGGGTGATACTGAGGGTGATACTGAGGGCGGCACGGAGGGTGATATTGAGGGTGATACTGAGGGTGATACTGAGGGTGATACTTAGGGTCATACTGATGGTGATCCTGAAGATGATTCTGAGGGTGGTACTGAGGGCGGCACGGATGGTGATACTGAGGGTGATACTGAGGGTTATACTGAGGGTGGCACGGAAGGTGATACTGAGGGTGATACTGAGGGTGATACTGAGGGTGATACTGAGGGTGATACTGAGGGTGATACTGAGGGTGATACTGAGGGTGGCACGGAGTGACACTGAGGGTGATACTGAGGGTGATACTGAGGGCGGCACGGAGGGTGATACTGAGAGTGATACTGAGGGTTATACTGAGGGCGGCACGGATCGTGATACTGATGGTGATACTGAGGGTGATACTGAGGGCGGCATGGAGGGTGATACTGAGGGTGATACTGAGGGTGATACTGAGGGTGATACTGAGGGTGATACTGAGGGTGATCCTGTGTGTGGCACGGATGGTGATACTGAGGGTGATACTGAGGGCGGCACGGAGGGTGATACTGAGGGTGATACTGAGGGTGATACTGAGGGTGATACTGAGGGTGATACTGATGGTGAAACTGAGGATCATACTGAGGGCGGCACGGATGGTGATACTGAGGGTGACACTGAGGGTTAAACTGAGGGTGATACTGAGGGTGATACTGAGTGCGGCACGGAGGGTGATACTGATGGTGATACTGAGGGTGATACTGAGGGTGATACTGAAAGGGATACTGAGGGTGATACTGAGGGTGATACTGAAGGCGGCACGGAGGGTGACACTGAGGGTGCTACTGAGGGCGGCACGGATGGTGATACTGAGGGTGATACTGAGGGTGATACTGAGGGTGATACTGAGGGTGATACTGAGGGTTATACAGAGGGTGATACAGAGGGTGATACTGAGGGTGATACTGAGGGTGATACTGAGGGCGGCACGGATGGTGATACTGAGGGTGATACTGAGGGTGATACTGAGGGCGGCACGGAGGGTGATACTGAGGGTGATACTTAGGGTGATACCGAGGGTGATACTGAGGGTGATTCTGAGGGTGATACTGAGGGTGATACTGAGGGTGATACTGAGGGCGGTGATACTGAGGGTGATACTGAGGATGATACTGACGGTGATACTGAGGGTGATACTGAGGGTGATACTGAGGGCGGCACAAAGAGTGATACTGAGGGTGATACTGAGGGTGATACTGAGTGTGATACTGAGGGTGATACTGAAGATGATTCTGAGGGTGATACTGAGGGCGGCACGGATGGTGATACTGAGGGTGATACTGAGGGTGATACTGAGGGTGATACTGAGGGTGATACTGAGGGTGATACTGAGGCTGATACTGAGGATGATACTGAGGGCGGCACGGATGGTGATACTGAGGGTGATACTGAAGGCGGCACGGAGGGTGACACTGAGGGTGCTACTGAGGGTGATACTGAGGGTGATTGTGAGGGTGATACTGAGGGTGATACTGAGGGTGATACTGAGATGATACTGAGGGTGATACTGAGGGTGATACTGAGGGTGATACTGAGGGTGATACTGAGGGCGGTACGGATGGTGATACTGAGGGTGATACATAGGACGGCACGGAGGGTGACACTGAGGGTGCTACTGAGGGTGATACTGAGGGTGATTCTGAGGGTGATACTGAGGGTGATACTGAGAGTGATACTGAGGGCGGCACGGATGGTGATACTGAGGGTGATACTGAGGGTGATACTGAGGGTGATACTGAGGGCAGCATGATGGTGATACTGAGGGGGATACTGAGGGTGATACTGAGGGTGATACTGAGGGTGGCACGGATGGTGATACTGAGGGTGATACTGAGTGCGGCACGGATGGTGATACTGAGGGTGATACTGAGGGTGATACTGAGGGTGATACTGAGGGTGATACTGATGGTGATACTGAGGATCATACTGAGGGCGGCACTGATGGTGATACTGAGGGTGACACTGAGGGTGATACTGAGGGTGATACTGAGTGCGGCACGGATGGTGATACTGAGGGTGATACTGAGGGCGGCACGGAGGTGGATACTAATGGTGATACTGTGGGTGATACTGAGGGTGATACTGAGGGTGATACTGAGGGTAATACTGAGGGTGATACTGAGGGCGATACTGAGGGCGGCACGAAGGGTTATACTGAGGGCGGCACGGAGGGTGACACTGAGGGTGCTACTGAGGGTGGCACGGAGGGTGATACTGAGGGTGATACTGAGGGTTATACTGAGGGTGATACTGAGGGGGATACAGAGGGTGATACAGAGGGTGATACTGAGAGTGATACTGAGGGTGATACTGAGGGCGGCACGGATGGTGATACTGAGGGTGATACTGAGGGTGATACTGAGGGCGGCACGGAGGGTGATACTGAGGGTGATACTGAGGGTGATACCGAGGGTGATACTGAGGGTGATTCTGAGGGAGGTGATACTGAGGGTGATACTGAGGGTGATACTGAGGGTGATACTGAGAGTGATACTGAAGGTGATACTGAGGGTGATACTGCGGGCGGCACAAAGGGTTATACTGAGGGCAGCACGGAGGGTGACACTGAGGGTGATACTGAGGGTGATACTAAAGGTGATACTGAGGGTGATACTGAGGGTGATACAGAGGGTGATACTGAGGGTGATACTGAGGGTGATACTGAGGGTGATACAGAGGGTGATACTGAGGGTGATACTGAGGGCGGCACGGATGGTGATACTGATATTGATACTGAGGGTGATACTGAGGGAGGCATGGAGGGTGATACTGAGGGTTATACCGAGGGTGATACTGAGGGTGATAGTGATGGCGGAACGGAGGGTGATACTGAGGGTGATACTGAGGGTGACACTGAAAGCGGCACGGATGGGGAAACTGAGGGTGATACTGAGAGCGGCACGCATGTTGATACTGAGGGTGATACTGAGGGTGATACAGAGGGTGATACTGAGGGCGGCACGGATGGTGATACTGAGGGTGATACTGAGGGTGATACTGAGGGTGATACTGAGGGCGGCACGGATTGTGATACTGAGAGTGATACTGAGGGCGGCACGGAGAGTGATACTGATGGTGATACTGAGGGTGATACTGAGGGTGATACTGAGGGTGATACTGAGGACGATACTGAGGGCGGCACGAAGGGTTATACTTAGGGCGGCACGGAGGGTGACACTGAGGGTGCTACTGAGGGCGGCACGGAGGGTGATACTGAGGGTGATACTGAGGGTAATACTGAGGGTGATACTGAGGATGATACAGAGGGTGATACTGAGGGTGATACTGAGGGTGATACTGAGGGCGGAACGGATGGTGATACTGAGGGTGATACTAAGGGTGATACTAAGGGCGGAACGGAGGGTGATACTGAGGGTGATACTGAAAGTGATACCGAGGGTGATACTGAGGGTGATTATGAGGGTGATACTGAGGGTGATACTGAGGGTGATACTGAGGGCGGTGATACTGAGGGTGATACTGAGGGTGATACAAAGGATGATACTGACGATGATACTGAGGGTGATAATGAACGCGGCACGGAGGGTGATACTGAGGGTGATACTGAGGGTGATACTGAAGATGATTCTGAGGGTGATACTGAGGGCGGCACAGATGGTGATACTGAAGGTGATACTGAGGGTTATAGTGAGGGCGGCACGGATGGTGATACTGAGGGTGATACTGAGGGTGATACTGAGGGTGGTACTGATGGTTATACTGAGGGTGATACTGAGGGTTATACTGAGGGTGATACTGACGGTGATACTGAGGGCGGCACGGATGGTGATAATGAGGGTGATACTGAGGGTGATACTGAGGGTGATACTAAAGGTGATACTGAGGGTGATACTGAGGGTGATACTGAGGGTGATACTGAGAGTGGCACGGATGGTGATACTGAGGATGATACTGAGGGTGATACTGAGGGTGATACTGAGGGTGATACTGAGGGTGATACTAAGGGTGATACTGAGGGCGATACTGAGGGTGATACTGAGGGTGATACTGATGGTGATACTGAGGATCATACTGAGGGCGGCACGGATGGTGATACTGAGGGTGATACTGAGGGTGATACTGAGGGTGATACTGAGGGTGATACTGAGGGTGATACTGAGTGTGGCACGGATGGTGATACTGAGGGTGATACTGAGGGCGGCACGGAGGGTGATACTGATGGTGATACTGAGGGTGATACTGAGGGTTATACTGAGGGTGATACTGAGGGTGATACTGAGGGTGATACTGAGGGCGGCACGAAGGGTTATACTGAGGGCGGCACGGAGGGTGACACTGAGGGTGCTACTGAGGGCGGCACGGAGGGTGATACTGAGGGTGATACTGAGGGTGATACTGAGGGTGATACTGAGGGTGATACAGAGGGTGATACTGAGGGCGGCACGGATGGTGATACTGAGGGTGATACTGAGGGTGATACTGAGGGCGACACGGAGGGTGATACTGAGGGTGATACTGAGGGTGATACCGAGGGTGATACTGAGGGTGATTCTGAGGGAGGTGATACTGAGGGTGATACTGAGGGTGATACTGAGATGATACTGACTGTGATACTGAGGGTGATACTGAGGGTGATACTGAGGGCGGCATGGATGGTGATACTGAGGGTGATACTGAGGGTGATACTGAGGGTGATACTGAGGGTGATACTGAAGATGATTCTGAGGGTGATACTGAGGGCGGCATGGATGGTGATACTGAGGGTGATACTGAGGGTTATACTGAGGGTGGCACGGAAGGTGATACTGAGGGGGATACTGAGGGTGATACTGAGGGTGATACTGAGGGTGATACTGAGGGTGATACTGTGATACTGAGGGCGGCACGGAGTGACACTGAGGGTGATACTGAGGGTGATACTGAGGGCGGCACGGAGGGTGATACTGAGGGTGATACTGAGGGCGATACTGAGGGCGGCAAGAAGGGTTATACTGAAGGCGGCACGGAGGATGACACTGATGGTGATACTGAGGGTGATACTGAGGGTGATGCAGAGGGTGATACTGAGGGTGATACTGAGGGCGGCACGGATGGTGATACTGATGGTGATACTGAGGGTGATACTGAGGGTGATACTGAGGGTGATACTGAGGGTGATACTGAGGGTGATACTGAGGGTGATACTGAGTGCGGCACGGATGGTGATACTGAGGGTGATACTGAGGGTGATACTGAGGGTGATACTGATGGTGATACTCAGGATCATACTGAGGGCGGCACGGATGGTGATACTGAGGGTGACACTGAGGGTGATATTGAGGGTGATACTGAGTACGGCACGGATGGTGATACTGAGGGTGATACTGAGGGCGGCACGGAGGTGGATACTAATGGTGATACTGAGGGTGATACTGAGGGTGATACTGAGGGTGATACTGAAGTTAATACTGAGATGATACTGAGGGCGGCACGAAGGGTTATACTGAGGGCGGCACGGAGGGTGACACTGAGGGTGCTACTGAGGGTGGCACGGAGGGTGATACTGAGGGTGATACTGAGGGTTATACTGAGGGTGATACTGAGGGGGATACAGAGGGTGATACAGAGGGTGATACTGAGAGTGATACTGAGGGTGATACTGAGGGCGGCACGGATGGTGATACCAAGGGTGATACTGAGGGTGATACTGAGGGCGGCACGGAGGGTCATACTGAGGGTGATACTGAGGGTGATACCGAGGGTGATACTGAGGGTGATTCTGAGGGAGGTGATACTGAGGGTGATACTGAGGGTGATACTGAGATGATACTGACGGTGATACTGAGGGTGATACTGAGGGTGATACTGAGAGCGGCATGGATGGTGATACTGAGGGTGATACTGAGGGTGATACTGAGGGTGATACTGAGGGTGATCCTGAAGATGATTCTGAGGGTGGTACTGAGGGCGGCACGGATGGTGATACTGAGGGTGATACTGAGGGTTATACTGAGGGTGGCACGGAAGGTGATACTGAGGGTGATACTGAGGGTGATACTGAGGGTGATACTGAGGGTGATACTGAGGGTGATACTGAGGGTGATACTGAGGGCGGCACGGAGTGACACTGAGGGTGATACTGAGGGTGATACTGAGGGCGGCACGGAGGGTGATACTGAGGGTGATACTGAGGGCGATAATGAGGGCGGCACTAAGGGTTATACTGAAGGCAGCACGGAGGATGACACTGATGGTTATACTGAGGGTGAAACTGAGGGTGATACAGAGGGTGATACTGAGGGTTATACTGAGGGCGGCACGGATCGTGATACTGATGGTGATACTGAGGGTGATACTGAGGGCGGCATGGAGGGTGATACTGAGGGTGATACTGAGGGTGATACTGAGGGTGATACTGAGGGTGATACTGAGGGTGATCCTGTGTGCGGCACGGATGGTGATACTGAGGGTGATACTGAGGGCGGCACGGAGGGTGATACTGAGGGTGATACTGAGGGTGATACTGAGGGTGATACTGAGGGTGATACTGATGGTGAAACTGAGGATCATACTGAGGGCGGCACGGATGGTGATACTGAGGGTGACACTGAGGGTTATACTGAGGGTGATACTGAGGGTGATACTGAGTGCGGCACGGAGGGTGATACTGATGGTGATACTGAGGGTGATACTGAGGGTGATACTGAAAGGGATACTGAGGGTGATACTGAGGGTGATACTGAAGGCGGCACGGAGGGTGACACTGAGGGTGCTACTGAGGGCGGCACGGATGGTGATACTGAGGGTGATACTGAGGGTGATACTGAGGGTGATACTGAGGGTGATACTGAGGGTTATACAGAGGGTGATACAGAGGGTGATACTGAGGGTGATACTGAGGGTGATACTGAGGGCGGCACGGATGGTGATACTGAGGGTGATACTGAGGGTGATACTGAGGGCGGCACGGAGGGTGATACTGAGGGTGATACTGAGGGTGATTCTGAGGGTGATACTGAGGGTGATACTGAGGGTGATACTGAGGGCGGTGATACTGAGGGTGATACTGAGGATGATACTGACGGTGATACTGAGGGTGATACTGAGGGTGATACTGAGGGCGGCACAAAGAGTGATACTGAGGGTGATACTGAGGGTGATACTGAGGGTGATACTGAGGGTGATACTGAAGATGATTCTGAGGGTGATACTGAGGGCGGCACGGATGGTGATACTGAGGGTGATACTGAGGGTGATACTGAGGGTGATACTGAGGGTGATACTGAGGGTGATACTGAGGCTGATACTGAGGATGATACTGAGGGCGGCACGGATGGTGATACTGAGGGTGATACTGAAGGCGGCACGGAGGGTGACACTGAGGGTGCTACTGAGGGTGATACTGAGGGTGATTGTGAGGGTGAAACTGAGGGTGATACTGAGGGTGATACTGAGATGATACTGAGGGTGATACTGAGGGTGATACTGAGGGTGATACTGAGGGTGATACTGAGGGCGGTACGGATGGTGATACTGAGGGTGATACATAGGACGGCACGGAGGGTGACACTGAGGGTGCTACTGAGGGTGATACTGAGGGTGATTCTGAGGGTGATACTGAGGGTGATACTGAGAGTGATACTGAGGGCGGCACGGATGGTGATACTGAGGGTGATACTGAGGGTGATACTGAGGGTGATACTGAGGGCGGCATGGATGGTGATACTGAGGGGGATACTGAGGGTGATACTGAGGGTGATACTGAGGGTGGCACGGATGGTGATACTGAGGGTTATACTGAGGGCGGCACGGAGGGTGATATTGAGGGTGATACTGAGGGTGATACTGAGGGTGATACTTAGGGTCATACTGATGGTGATACTGAGGATCATACTGTGGGCGGCACGGATGGTGATACTGAGGGTGATACTGAGTGTGATACTGAGGGTGATACTGAGGGTGATACTGAGTGCGGCACGGATGGTGATACTGAGGGTGATACTGAGGGCGGCACGGAGGGTGACACTGATGGTGATACTGAGGGTGATACTGAGGGTGATACTGAGGGTGATACTGAGGGTGATACTGAGGGTGATACTGAGGGTGATACTGAGGGCGGCACGGATGGTGATACTGTGGGTGATACTGAGGGCGGCACGGATGGTGATACTGAGGGTGATACTGAGGGTGATACTGAGGGTGATACTGAGGGTGATACTGAGGGTGATACTGAGGGCGGCACGGAGGGTTATACTGAAGGCGGCACGGAGGGTGACACTGAGGGTGATACTGAGGGTGATACTGAGGGTGATACAGAGGGTGATACTGAGGGTGATATTGAGGGCGGCACGGATGGTGATACTGATGGTGATACTGAGAGTGATACTGAGGGCGGCATGGAGGGTGATACTGAGGGTGATACCGAGGGTGAGACTGAGGGTGATACTGAGGGTGATACTGATGGTGATACTGAGGGTGATACTGAGGGTGATACTTAGGGCGGCACGGATGGTGATGCTGAGTGTGATACTGATGGCGGCACGGAGGGTGATACTGAGGGTGATACTGAGGGTGATACTGAGGGTGATACTTAGGGTCATACTGATGGTGATACTGAGGATCATACTGAGGGTGGCACGGATGGTGATACTGAGATTGATACTGAGGGGGATACTGAGGGTCATACTGAGGGTGAGACTGAGGGTGATACTGAGGGTGATACTGAGAGTGGCACGGATGGTGATACTGAGGATGATACTGAGGCTGATACTGAGGGTGATACTGAGGGTGATACTGAGGGTGATACTAAGGGTGATACTGAGGGCGATACTGAGGGTGATACTGAGGGTGATACTGATGGTGATACTGAGGATCATACTGAGGGCGGCACGGATGGTGATACTGAGGGTGATACTGATGGTGATACTGAGGATCATACTGAGGGCGGCACGGATGGTGATACTGAGGGTGATACTGAGGGTGATACTGAGGGTGATACTGAGGGTGATACTGAGGGTGATACTGAGGGTGATACTGAGTGTGGCACGGATGGTGATACTGAGGGTGATACTGAGGGCGGCACGGAGGGTGATACTGATGGTGATACTGAGGGTGATACTGAGGGTGATACTGAGGGTGATACTGAGGGTGATACTGAGGGTGATACTGAGGGCGATACTGAGGGCGGCACGAAGGGTTATACTGAGGGCGGCACGGAGGGTGACACTGAGGGTGCTACTGAGGGCGGCACGGAGGGTGATACTGAGGGTGATACTGAGGGTGATACTGAGGGTGATACTGAGGGTGATACAGAGGGTGATACTGAGGGCGGCACGGATGGTGATACTGAGGGTGATACTGAGGGTGATACTGAGGGCGACACGGAGGGTGATACTGAGGGTGATACTGAGGGTGATACCGAGGGTGATACTGAGGGTGATTCTGAGGGAGGTGATACTGAGGGTGATACTGAGGGTGATACTGAGATGATACTGACTGTGATACTGAGGGTGATACTGAGGGTGATACTGAGGGCGGCATGGATGGTGATACTGAGGGTGATACTGAGGGTGATACTGAGGGTGATACTGAAGATGATTCTGAGGGTGATACTGAGGGCGGCATGGATGGTGATACTGAGGGTGATACTGAGGGTTATACTGAGGGTGGCACGGAAGGTGATACTGAGGGGGATACTGAGGGTGATACTGAGGGTGATACTGAGGGTGATACTGAGGGTGATACTGTGATACTGAGGGCGGCACGGAGTGACACTGAGGGTGATACTGAGGGTGATACTGAGGGCGGCACGGAGGGTGATACTGAGGGTGATACTGAGGGCGATACTGAGGGCGGCAAGAAGGGTTATACTGAAGGCGGCACGGAGGATGACACTGATGGTGATACTGAGGGTGATACTGAGGGTGATGCAGAGGGTGATACTGAGGGTGATACTGAGGGCGGCACGGATGGTGATACTGATGGTGATACTGAGGGTGATACTGAGGGTGATACTGAGGGTGATACTGAGGGTGATACTGAGGGTGATACTGAGGGTGATACTGAGGGTGATACTGAGTGCGGCACGGATGGTGATACTGAGGGTGATACTGAGGGTGATACTGAGGGTGATACTGATGGTGATACTGAGGATCATACTGAGGGCGGCACGGATGGTGATACTGAGGGTGACACTGAGGGTGATATTGAGGGTGATACTGAGTGCGGCACGGATGGTGATACTGAGGGTGATACTGAGGGCGGCACGGAGGTGGATACTAATGGTGATACTGAGGGTGATAGTGAGGGTGATACTGAGGGTGATACTGAAGTTAATACTGAGGGCGATACTGAGGGCGGCACGAAGGGTTATACTGAGGGCGGCACGGAGGGTGACACTGAGGGTGCTACTGAGGGTGGCACGGAGGGTGATACTGAGGGTGATACTGAGGGTTATACAGAGGGTGATACAGAGGGTGATACTGAGGGTGATACAGAGGGTGATACAGAGGGTGATACTGAGAGTTATACTGAGGGTGATACTGAGGGCGGCACGGATGGTGATACTAAGGGTGATACTGAGGGTGATACTGAGGGCGGCACGGAGGGTGATACTGAGGGTGATACTGAGGGTGATACCGAGGGTGATACTGAGGGTGATTCTGAGGGAGGTGATACTGAGGGTGATACTGAGGGTGATACTGAGATGATACTGACGGTTATACTGAGGGTGATACTGAGGGTGATACTGAGAGCGGCATGGATGGTGATACTGAGGGTGATACTGAGGGTGATACTGAGGGCGGCACGGAGGGTGATATTGAGGGTGATACTGAGGGTGATACTGAGGGTGATACTTAGGGTCATACTGATGGTGATCCTGAAGATGATTCTGAGGGTGGTACTGAGGGCGGCACGGATGGTGATACTGAGGGTGATACTGAGGGTTATACTGAGGGTGGCACGGAAGGTGATACTGAGGGTGATACTGAGGGTGATACTGAGGGTGATACTGAGGGTGATACTGAGGGTGATACTGAGGGTGATACTGAGGGTGGCACGGAGTGACACTGAGGGTGATACTGAGGGTGATACTGAGGGCGGCACGGAGGGTGATACTGAGAGTGATACTGAGGGTTATACTGAGGGCGGCACGGATCGTGATACTGATGGTGATACTGAGGGTGATACTGAGGGCGGCATGGAGGGTGATACTGAGGGTGATACTGAGGGTGATACTGAGGGTGATACTGAGGGTGATACTGAGGGTGATCCTGTGTGTGGCACGGATGGTGATACTGAGAGTGATACTGAGGGCGGCACGGAGGGTGATACTGAGGGTGATACTGAGGGTGATACTGAGGGTGATACTGAGGGTGATACTGATGGTGAAACTGAGGATCATACTGAGGGCGGCACGGATGGTGATACTGAGGGTGACACTGAGGGTTATACTGAGGGTGATACTGAGGGTGATACTGAGTGCGGCACGGAGGGTGATACTGATGGTGATACTGAGGGTGATACTGAGGGTGATACTGAAAGGGATACTGAGGGTGATACTGAAGGCGGCACGGAGGGTGACACTGAGGGTGCTACTGAGGGCGGCACGGATGGTGATACTGAGGGTGATACTGAGGGTGATACTGAGGGTGATACTGAGGGTGATACTGAGGGTTATACAGAGGGTGATACAGAGGGTGATACTGAGGGTGATACTGAGGGTGATACTGAGGGCGGCACGGATGGTGATACTGAGGGTGATACTGAGGGTGATACTGAGGGCGGCACGGAGGGTGATACTGAGGGTGATACTTAGGGTGATACCGAGGGTGATACTGAGGGTGATTCTGAGGGTGATACTGAGGGTGATACTGAGGGTGATACTGAGGGCGGTGATACTGAGGGTGATACTGAGGATGATACTGACGGTGATACTGAGGGTGATACTGAGGGTGATACTGAGGGCGGCACAAAGAGTGATACTGAGGGTGATACTGAGGGTGATACTGAGGGTGATACTGAGGGTGATACTGAAGATGATTCTGAGGGTGATACTGAGGGCGGCACGGATGGTGATACTGAGGGTGATACTGAGGGTGATACTGAGGGTGATACTGAGGGTGATACTGAGGGTGATACTGAGGCTGATACTGAGGATGATACTGAGGGCGGCACGGATGGTGATACTGAGGGTGATACTGAAGGCGGCACGGAGGGTGACACTGAGGGTGCTACTGAGGGTGATACTGAGGGTGATTGTGAGGGTGATACTGAGGGTGATACTGAGGGTGATACTGAGATGATACTGAGGGTGATACTGAGGGTGATACTGAGGGTGATACTGAGGGTGATACTGAGGGCGGTACGGATGGTGATACTGAGGGTGATACATAGGACGGCACGGAGGGTGACACTGAGGGTGCTACTGAGGGTGATACTGAGGGTGATTCTGAGGGTGATACTGAGGGTGATACTGAGAGTGATACTGAGGGCGGCACGGATGGTGATACTGAGGGTGATACTGAGGGTGATACTGAGGGTGATACTGAGGGCAGCATGGATGGTGATACTGAGGGGGATACTGAGGGTGATACTGAGGGTGATACTGAGGGTGGCACGGATGGTGATACTGAGGGTGATACTGAGTGCGGCACGGATGGTGATACTGAGGGTGATACTGAGGGTGATACTGAGGGTGATACTGAGGGTGATACTGATGGTGATACTGAGGATCATACTGAGGGCGGCACTGATGGTGATACTGAGGGTGACACTGAGGGTGATACTGAGGGTGATACTGAGTGCGGCACGGATGGTGATACTGAGGGTGATACTGAGGGCGGCACGGAGGTGGATACTAATGGTGATACTGAGGGTGATACTGAGGGTGATACTGAGGGTGATACTGAGGGTAATACTGAGGGTGATACTGAGGGCGATACTGAGGGCGGCACGAAGGGTTATACTGAGGGCGGCACGGAGGGTGACACTGAGGGTGCTACTGAGGGTGGCACGGAGGGTGATACTGAGGGTGATACTGAGGGTTATACTGAGGGTGATACTGAGGGGGATACAGAGGGTGATACAGAGGGTGATACTGAGAGTGATACTGAGGGTGATACTGAGGGCGGCACGGATGGTGATACTGAGGGTGATACTGAGGGTGATACTGAGGGCGGCACGGAGGGTGATACTGAGGGTGATACTGAGGGTGATACCGAGGGTGATACTGAGGGTGATTCTGAGGGAGGTGATACTGAGGGTGATACTGAGGGTGATACTGAGGGTGATACTGAGAGTGATACTGAAGGTGATACTGAGGGTGATACTGCGGGCGGCACAAAGGGTTATACTGAGGGCAGCACGGAGGGTGACACTGAGGGTGATACTGAGGGTGATACTAAAGGTGATACTGAGGGTGATACTGAGGGTGATACAGAGGGTGATACTGAGGGTGATACTGAGGGTGATACTGAGGGTGATACAGAGGGTGATACTGAGGGTGATACTGAGGGCGGCACGGATGGTGATACTGATATTGATACTGAGGGTGATACTGAGGGAGGCATGGAGGGTGATACTGAGGGTGATACCGAGGGTGATACTGAGGGTGATAGTGAGGGCGGAACGGAGGGTGATACTGAGGGTGATACTGAGGGTGACACTGAAAGCGGCACGGATGGGGAAACTGAGGGTGATACTGAGAGCGGCACGCATGTTGATACTGAGGGTGATACTGAGGGTGATACAGAGGGTGATACTGAGGGCGGCACGGATGGTGATACTGAGGGTGATACTGAGGGTGATACTGAGGGTGATACTGAGGGCGGCACGGATTGTGATACTGAGAGTGATACTGAGGGCGGCACGGAGAGTGATACTGATGGTGATACTGAGGGTGATACTGAGGGTGATACTGAGGGTGATACTGAGGACGATACTGAGGGCGGCACGAAGGGTTATACTTAGGGCGGCACGGAGGGTGACACTGAGGGTGCTACTGAGGGCGGCACGGAGGGTGATACTGAGGGTGATACTGAGGGTAATACTGAGGGTGATACTGAGGATGATACAGAGGGTGATACTGAGGGTGATACTGAGGGTGATACTGAGGGCGGAACGGATGGTGATACTGAGGGTGATACTAAGGGTGATACTAAGGGCGGAACGGAGGGTGATACTGAGGGTGATACTGAAAGTGATACCGAGGGTGATACTGAGGGTGATTATGAGGGTGATACTGAGGGTGATACTGAGGGTGATACTGAGGGCGGTGATACTGAGGGTGATACTGAGGGTGATACAAAGGATGATACTGACGATGATACTGAGGGTGATAATGAACGCGGCACGGAGGGTGATACTGAGGGTGATACTGAGGGTGATACTGAAGATGATTCTGAGGGTGATACTGAGGGCGGCACAGATGGTGATACTGAAGGTGATACTGAGGGTGATAGTGAGGGCGGCACGGATGGTGATACTGAGGGTGATACTGAGGGTGATACTGAGGGTGGTACTGATGGTTATACTGAGGGTGATACTGAGGGTTATACTGAGGGTGATACTGACGGTGATACTGAGGGCGGCACGGATGGTGATAATGAGGGTGATACTGAGGGTGATACTGAGGGTGATACTAAAGGTGATACTGAGGGTGATACTGAGGGTGATACTGAGGGTGATACTGAGAGTGGCACGGATGGTGATACTGAGGATGATACTGAGGGTGATACTGAGGGTGATACTGAGGGTGATACTGAGGGTGATACTAAGGGTGATACTGAGGGCGATACTGAGGGTGATACTGAGGGTGATACTGATGGTGATACTGAGGATCATACTGAGGGCGGCACGGATGGTGATACTGAGGGTGATACTGAGGGTGATACTGAGGGTGATACTGAGGGTGATACTGAGGGTGATACTGAGTGTGGCACGGATGGTGATACTGAGGGTGATACTGAGGGCGGCACGGAGGGTGATACTGATGGTGATACTGAGGGTGATACTGAGGGTTATACTGAGGGTGATACTGAGGGTGATACTGAGGGTGATACTGAGGGCGGCACGAAGGGTTATACTGAGGGCGGCACGGAGGGTGACACTGAGGGTGCTACTGAGGGCGGCACGGAGGGTGATACTGAGGGTGATACTGAGGGTGATACTGAGGGTGATACTGAGGGTGATACAGAGGGTGATACTGAGGGCGGCACGGATGGTGATACTGAGGGTGATACTGAGGGTGATACTGAGGGCGACACGGAGGGTGATACTGAGGGTGATACTGAGGGTGATACCGAGGGTGATACTGAGGGTGATACTGAAGATGATTCTGAGGGTGATACTGAGGGCGGCACGGATGGTGATACTGAGGGTGATACTGAGGGTGATACTGAGGGTGATACTGAGGGTGATACTGAGGGTGATACTGAGGCTGATACTGAGGATGATACTGAGGGCGGCACGGATGGTGATACTGAGGGTGATACTGAAGGCGGCACGGAGGGTGACACTGAGGGTGCTACTGAGGGTGATACTGAGGGTGATTGTGAGGGTGAAACTGAGGGTGATACTGAGGGTGATACTGAGATGATACTGAGGGTGATACTGAGGGTGATACTGAGGGCGGCACAAAGAGTGATACTGAGGGTGATACTGAGGGTGATACTGAGGGTGATACTGAGGGTGATACTGAAGATGATTCTGAGGGTGATACTGAGGGCGGCACGGATGGTGATACTGAGGGTGATACTGAGGGTGATACTGAGGGTGATACTGAGGGTGATACTGAGGGTGATACTGAGGCTGATACTGAGGATGATACTGAGGGCGGCACGGATGGTGATACTGAGGGTGATACTGAAGGCGGCACGGAGGGTGACACTGAGGGTGCTACTGAGGGTGATACTGAGGGTGATTGTGAGGGTGATACTGAGGGTGATACTGAGGGTGATACTGAGATGATACTGAGGGTGATACTGAGGGTGATGCAGAGGGTGATACTGAGGGTGATACTGAGGGCGGCACGGATGGTGATACTGATGGTGATACTGAGGGTGATACTGAGGGTGATACTGAGGGTGATACTGAGGGTGATACTGAGGGTGATACTGAGGGTGATACTGAGTGCGGCACGGATGGTGATACTGAGGGTGATACTGAGGGTGATACTGAGGGTGATACTGATGGTGATACTCAGGATCATACTGAGGGCGGCACGGATGGTGATACTGAGGGTGACACTGAGGGTGATATTGAGGGTGATACTGAGTACGGCACGGATGGTGATACTGAGGGTGATACTGAGGGCGGCACGGAGGTGGATACTAATGGTGATACTGAGGGTGATACTGAGGGTGATACTGAGGGTGATACTGAAGTTAATACTGAGATGATACTGAGGGCGGCACGAAGGGTTATACTGAGGGCGGCACGGAGGGTGACACTGAGGGTGCTACTGAGGGTGGCACGGAGGGTGATACTGAGGGTGATACTGAGGGTTATACTGAGGGTGATACTGAGGGGGATACAGAGGGTGATACAGAGGGTGATACTGAGAGTGATACTGAGGGTGATACTGAGGGCGGCACGGATGGTGATACCAAGGGTGATACTGAGGGTGATACTGAGGGCGGCACGGAGGGTCATACTGAGGGTGATACTGAGGGTGATACCGAGGGTGATACTGAGGGTGATTCTGAGGGAGGTGATTCTGAGGGAGGTGATACTGAGGGTGATACTGAGGGTGATACTGAGATGATACTGACGGTGATACTGAGGGTGATACTGAGGGTGATACTGAGAGCGGCATGGATGGTGATACTGAGGGTGATACTGAGGGTGATACTGAGGGTGATACTGAGGGTGATCCTGAAGATGATTCTGAGGGTGGTACTGAGGGCGGCACGGATGGTGATACTGAGGGTGATACTGAGGGTTATACTGAGGGTGGCACGGAAGGTGATACTGAGGGTGATACTGAGGGTGATACTGAGGGTGATACTGAGGGTGATACTGAGGGTGATACTGAGGGTGATACTGAGGGCGGCACGGAGTGACACTGAGGGTGATACTGAGGGTGATACTGAGGGCGGCACGGAGGGTGATACTGAGGGTGATACTGAGGGCGATACTGAGGGCGGCACTAAGGGTTATACTGAAGGCAGCACGGAGGATGACACTGATGGTTATACTGAGGGTGAAACTGAGGGTGATACAGAGGGTGATACTGAGGGTTATACTGAGGGCGGCACGGATCGTGATACTGATGGTGATACTGAGGGTGATACTGAGGGCGGCATGGAGGGTGATACTGAGGGTGATACTGAGGGTGATACTGAGGGTGATACTGAGGGTGATACTGAGGGTGATCCTGTGTGCGGCACGGATGGTGATACTGAGGGTGATACTGAGGGCGGCACGGAGGGTGATACTGAGGGTGATACTGAGGGTGATACTGAGGGTGATACTGAGGGTGATACTGATGGTGAAACTGAGGATCATACTGAGGGCGGCACGGATGGTGATACTGAGGGTGACACTGAGGGTTATACTGAGGGTGATACTGAGGGTGATACTGAGTGCGGCACGGAGGGTGATACTGATGGTGATACTGAGGGTGATACTGAGGGTGATACTGAAAGGGATACTGAGGGTGATACTGAGGGTGATACTGAAGGCGGCACGGAGGGTGACACTGAGGGTGCTACTGAGGGCGGCACGGATGGTGATACTGAGGGTGATACTGAGGGTGATACTGAGGGTGATACTGAGGGTGATACTGAGGGTTATACAGAGGGTGATACAGAGGGTGATACTGAGGGTGATACTGAGGGTGATACTGAGGGCGGCACGGATGGTGATACTGAGGGTGATACTGAGGGTGATACTGAGGGCGGCACGGAGGGTGATACTGAGGGTGATACTGAGGGTGATTCTGAGGGTGATACTGAGGGTGATACTGAGGGTGATACTGAGGGCGGTGATACTGAGGGTGATACTGAGGATGATACTGACGGTGATACTGAGGGTGATACTGAGGGTGATACTGAGGGCGGCACAAAGAGTGATACTGAGGGTGATACTGAGGGTGATACTGAGGGTGATACTGAGGGTGATACTGAAGATGATTCTGAGGGTGATACTGAGGGCGGCACGGATGGTGATACTGAGGGTGATACTGAGGGTGATACTGAGGGTGATACTGAGGGTGATACTGAGGGTGATACTGAGGCTGATACTGAGGATGATACTGAGGGCGGCACGGATGGTGATACTGAGGGTGATACTGAAGGCGGCACGGAGGGTGACACTGAGGGTGCTACTGAGGGTGATACTGAGGGTGATTGTGAGGGTGAAACTGAGGGTGATACTGAGGGTGATACTGAGATGATACTGAGGGTGATACTGAGGGTGATACTGAGGGTGATACTGAGGGTTATACTGAGGGCGGTACGGATGGTGATACTGAGGGTGATACATAGGACGGCACGGAGGGTGACACTGAGGGTGCTACTGAGGGTGATACTGAGGGTGATTCTGAGGGTGATACTGAGGGTGATACTGAGAGTGATACTGAGGGCGGCACGGATGGTGATACTGAGGGTGATACTGAGGGTGATACTGAGGGTGATACTGAGGGCGGCATGGATGGTGATACTGAGGGGGATACTGAGGGTGATACTGAGGGTGATACTGAGGGTGGCACGGATGGTGATACTGAGGGTTATACTGAGGGCGGCACGGAGGGTGATATTGAGGGTGATACTGAGGGTGATACTGAGGGTGATACTTAGGGTCATACTGATGGTGATACTGAGGATCATACTGTGGGCGGCACGGATGGTGATACTGAGGGTGATACTGAGTGTGATACTGAGGGTGATACTGAGGGTGATACTGAGTGCGGCACGGATGGTGATACTGAGGGTGATACTGAGGGCGGCACGGAGGGTGACACTGATGGTGATACTGAGGGTGATACTGAGGGTGATACTGAGGGTGATACTGAGGGTGATACTGAGGGTGATACTGAGGGCGGCACGGATGGTGATACTGTGGGTGATACTGAGGGCGGCACGGATGGTGATACTGAGGGTGATACTGAGGGTGATACTGAGGGTGATACTGAGGGTGATACTGAGGGTGATACTGAGGGCGGCACGGAGGGTTATACTGAAGGCGGCACGGAGGGTGACACTGAGGGTGATACTGAGGGTGATACTGAGGGTGATACAGAGGGTGATACTGAGGGTGATATTGAGGGCGGCACGGATGGTGATACTGATGGTGATACTGAGAGTGATACTGAGGGCGGCATGGAGGGTGATACTGAGGGTGATACCGAGGGTGAGACTGAGGGTGATACTGAGGGTGATACTGATGGTGATACTGAGGGTGATACTGAGGGTGATACTTAGGGCGGCACGGATGGTGATGCTGAGTGTGATACTGATGGCGGCACGGAGGGTGATACTGAGGGTGATACTGAGGGTCATACTGATGGTGATACTGAGGATCATACTGAGGGCGGCACGGATGGTGATACTGAGGTTGATACTGAGGGTGATACTGAGGGTCATACTGAGGGTGAGACTGAGGGTGATACTGAGGGTGATACTGAGGGCGGCACGGAGGGTGATACTGAGGGTGATAATGAGGGTGATACTGAGGGTGATACTGAGGGCGGCACGGATGGTGATACTGAGGGTGATACTGAGGGCGGCACGGATGGTGATACTGAGGGTGATACTGAGGGCGGCACGGAGGGTGATACTGAGGGTGATACTGAGGGTGATACTGAGGGTGATACTGAGGGCGGCACGGAGGGTTACACTGAAGGTGATACTGAGGGCGGCACAGAGGGTGATACTGAGGGTGATACTGAGGGTCATACTGAGGGTCATACTGAGGGTGATACTGAGGATGATACTGAGGGCGGCACGGAGGGTGATACCGAGGGTGATTATGGCGGTGATACTGTGGGTGATACTGGGGGTGATACTGAGGGTGATACTGAGGGTGATACTGAGGGCGACACGGAGGGTGACACTGAGGGCGGCACGGAGGGTGACACTGAGGGCCGCACGGAGGGCTCGAACGTGTGAGACAAAGTATTTCAACAGCCAAGTGCAGGATCTGTCCGGCTGATACATTATGGGAGAGGTGGGACACATGACCGAAGAAAAAGAGGCGGCGATGGTCCTTCTTAGAAACAATACTCTCGAGATGTGTTAGTTGAACGACCTCAACGTTGGTGATCCGGAAATTCCAATGATGCGCTTCTGACTGCGAATATTAAAGGCTTCAGTACTCTTCAGATCGCTTTGTAAGTTTTTGGAGCCATACGTAAAGATCGGATATGACGCAGAATTTTTAAAGCGCCGATTTTTAGAAAGCATTTTCGGAAAAGTAATTGTTTAAAATATTTTACGCGCGATGTCTCGTTCTCAATTCAACAGTGGATATGATAAACAGTATTAAGAATTGCATGCTATGAAGCACTGTTGTCGCCTACATCAGTATGGGAAGATACAGATTAAACCATGCGAAATATGTCTTACTGTAAGCAATCTTACATATCCCGTTATTTTGGGTAGAACACGTGGAACGGCCAGAACACTCATAGCACTTGAAAAATGCTATTCTCAGGACAACATAATATGTAACATTAAGTTTCGAAAAGGAATCAATAAACCAGAAGAATAGATCAACACAGCGCGTGCAGGGGCTGCCAGTGACGTTGTTCTCAAGTGTGTTTTATCTGACTATTTGTTGTTTCTTTTAACATCGCGTGTTTACTTTCAGTAATGGTATGTTGCTTGGAGAATTCTTCACTTGTGTCAATGACCGGCCTGTTTATTTTTTTGTTTATAAAGAAAGATAGAAAACAGAAGTAATATTCTAGGCCCGAACTGGATGGTTTCTTTCACGTGGTTCGTTTGGATAAACTTCAGAAATTGTGTGTACTATTACAGGTAACAGTTACCCCCAGCTTAGGCATTTCTTATATTAGGTTGTAGTTAATCTGAATACATGGGCCATACATCTGGTTTTATTTGGATCGTGCTTGTCTGATTACTATTCTCATTAATAAATCCGTTCGAAAAACTGTTAGCCACAATAATGTTTGGATAGAAATGTCAAGTAGAGATATTGTGTCAAGTCTTGCGGTGTATGGGAAATTGCCCATATTATGTGGTGACCCACATAGTGAGTGATGTGGTCAGTAGCAGCTCGTCCTCCTTTATATGCCCTGATTGCTCTGGTACCCAATATCAGAGGCTGGGTCGACCACAGAGTGGGTTTGCGATCGGAAACAGAATCTCACACTAGCTGGGGATTAAACCCTGACCGTTTTGTTGGACCGCTACGGTCATCCCTACCTCCCCCCCCCCCTACCCCAACCCCCTCCCGTGCACACAGAAATGACTCCTGAATATTAATGAGAAAAAACAGCCTACAAAATGTTAACACTTCCAATTACAGCAAACGAAATTATACTAACATTATATGGACATGAACTAACAGAAGAAAAGAACCACACATATCTAGGCATACCACTGGACAGTAGAATAATATGGAACAAAGCTGGAAAAGGGGAATTGTACCGCAGGCATGGAAAGACGCTGTACGTATACCAGTACCAAAGAAAGAAAAAGATAGAACAGATCCAAATGGATACAGGTCTATCAGTCTACTGAGCTGTGTAGGAAAACTGATGAAGCGTATGCTAAACACCAGACTGATGTGGCATCTGGAAGAAAAACACATACTAATTCCACAGCAAGCAGGCTTTAGACAGCACAGATCCACTGAGGACCAGATTACTCTCATAGCCCAGGAAATAGAGGATGCTTACCAGGAGAAAAAACACACAGTAGCGTTTTGGATGGATTTAGAGAAGGCCTTTGACAAGGTGTGGAAAGAGGGACTGAAAGTCAAGCTACGAAGAAGTGAAGTTTGTGGGAAAATGTACAGATGGATCAGCCACTAACTCGAAAACAGAACAGCCAGAGTTCAAGTACAAGGGCAGATGAGCAAAAAGGTGACACTTTAGCAGTGAATACCCGAAGGGGGAGTACTGTCACCCACACTTTTCCTGGTGTATATAAACAACATCACAGAGAATATACCAAGAAGAAAGAGTCCACAGCTCCATGTTTGCTGACCATCTGGCTATGTGGACCTCTGAAAAAAATCTCACCATAGCAAGCAATCAGATGCAGCAGGCCCTAACATCGTTGGAGGAGTGGGCGAGCTCATGGCTGGTCAAAATAAATGAGGAAAAAAACTACATGTACGATATTCTCGCTTTCAAACAAACCCCAGAACACCAAAATAAGTCTTAACGGCAAATATATGCGGCCAAACGACAACCCAAACTACTTGGGAGTCACATTTGATCGGCGCATGATATGGAAAAGTCAGATCGAGAGAAACCGAATGAGAGCCAGAGAAAGAATGGCAATCATGAGGAAACTTGCTGGCACACACTGGGGAGCAGACGAAAGTATACTAAAGAAACTGTACACTGGAAGAGTGAGACCAGTTCTCGAGTATGGCATTGCGGCATGGACAACAGCAGCAAAGGCGAACTTTGATAAAATTAGCAAACTTCAAAACCAATCCATGAGAGTTATAACAGGAGGCATGAAGTCAACGCCAATTGTAGAACTTGAAAAGATTACAAATCTGCAATCCATGACCGACAGAAGAGACTGCATAGCCCAGCAGCAATCAGAGAAACTAAAAGGACTGACAGACCATCCAATGCATCAGAGACATATAGGTTTGGAAAAGGGAAACTAAAGCGGAGAAACTTTGCAGAAATAGCCAAAGCAAAGATGAGCGAAGACCCTATGAACGCATTAACAACACCAAAGCCCATCCCTACTGTACGCAAACCTACCTGGAAGCAGCATATCATTCCGGAGGTGGTAGAAAATATACTAGGTATTGGAAACAAGAACAGCCAGACTGAAAAAGAAAGAATAGACATAACCCTGAGGTACATAACGAAAAACTACCCAAGCATGGACTGGACCCATGCATACACAGACGGTTCTGTAACAAACACAACACAGAACGGGGGGGGGGGGGGGGGGCAGGGGTATTCCTGAGCCTACCAAATGGTAGAAAAATAACACTATCAGTGGCAACTGGAAAATACTCAAGAAATTTCAGAGGCACTGAGGGCTGCAGTAGAAGCAGTGCTGACAGGCAAAAGAAATGAAAGCCAGATAGTCCTGTTTACCAGTTGAACAGAAGAGAGCAGGTCGTGGTCTTCAGACTCCGCAAAGGCCACAACAGACTGAGGTACCACCTATTCAATAAACTGAAGATAGGTGGGACTGACGAATGCACTTGTGGTACAGGGAAAATGACCGCTGAACATCTGCTGCAAAACTGCCCGACATACGAGGACCAGAGAAAGCACATGTGGCCATCACCAGTCGCAACACTAGACAAGCTCTATGGCAGTGTCGACAGCCTCATGATGACCGCTGCTTTTTTCGAAAAAATACAGGTTGACGTTTGACAGCGTACGAAGAAGAAGAAGAATAACATGGAACAATCAAACTGAACAGTTGCAATAAAAGGCTAAACAGAGGCGACTAATTAAACAATTTACAAGTACTACATGGGGTACAAACCATCAAGTACTGAAATTGCTATACATAAGAAACGTTAGACCAGATGCTTAATATGGAATGCCAACCTGAGTAATAGCTTCAAAATGCAACTTTTTAAAAAAACCGTCAAAATTATAAATCAGATTATTTGCAGGAGCTATGAAATCAACACCAACAAAAGAAATTAGGAAAATAACAAAGCTAGAATCTATGGCTGACAGAAGAGATTACAGATTACCACAAGTGGCAGAAAAATTATAACGGCTTCCAAACCATCAAATGAATAAAAGACTGGATGGATATAGTCAATTCGGACTCTAGAGAAGCAGCTTTGCACGAAAAGCAACAAAAAAAAACTCTCGCTGCCCTTGCCAGACCTGGCACATTGTTGTCGGGGAAAAAAGGGACTTCACTCTACCAGATCCAAGCTGTTAGGTAGACCATTTCTATTCCCTGCCTCGCTGACTTCCCTAACTGTAGGTCAGACGGGTAGACTGACACATTTATTTTTCAAGTCTAGCTCTTAAACCTTACTGACACTCGGACACTCTAACATCTAGGATAAAGTTTAGATTAAAATATAGAACCAATTGAAGTAAACATTAGCACAGGACCTCGGAGAAACAGAGTACTGATATTTCCTGTTGCTGTTTGAAGATACACGTTCTGAATTAACTTCTGACGTTTATATGGTAGCTGGTTACAGTGTCTCTTGTTACATTCCGAGGCGATTTTCAGAAGGTGGACCAGAGTCTTCCTGTCTGAAGTGTAATGATCGGTTCCTCAGTAAGCAAATTATTTTGGGGTTTATAGTTTCGATCCCCACCTTGTTGACCAGACTACTGTGCTACAGACTCTTAACAGTAGCACTAACGAGGATGTGAGGTAGGGTCTTAATCACTATGTTTCACCTTTCCTTATTTACTCGTTGCTGCCACCGACCCTTGATAGACGCAGCAGTATAAAAATTATATTTTGTTATAATTGGTTTAAAAAAAGGAAACTGAAAATTGTTGCTTATTATTTTAAGATTAGTTTTAAATTACAATATCGTGGACAAGTACGGCATAGATACTCGGCACGAGCAAAAATACAATCTAAACCAACATTTCGGTATAAAAGATCAGCTTAGGACAATAGAAGCCCAAGCGATACCAACTTATTGGCAAAAACAGCAGTGGTCAGAAACAAAGAACAATACAAATTTTGAGAATCAACAATTCATACAATAACGATGAACGAAATGTATGTTACCTACCCTCCAATCTATGTTCATAGATAAAAATACCTTCATTATGTGTTTACAGATAAGTATTCCTTCAACATGTGTTCATAGATAGTACTCATTCCAATATGTGTTCATAGATAGTAACCCTCCGATTTGTGGTATTAAGAAAAATACCTATCTTATTTGTGCTGATCTATAAGTACCTATCTTATTTCTGCGTATCTATAAGTACCTCTCTTATTTGTGCTGATCTATAAGTACCTCTCTTATTTGTGCTGATCTATAAGCACTTCTCTTATTTGTGCTGATATAAAAGTACCTCTCTTATTTGTGCTTATCTATAAGCACCTCTCTTATTTGTGCTGATCTATAAGTACTTCTCTTATTTGTGCTGATCTATAAGTACCTCTCTTATTTGTACTGATCTATAAGTACCTCTCTTATTTGTGCTAATCTATAAGTACTTCTCTTATCTGTGCTCATCGTTAAGTATGACCGTACGTATCAAATGTATGCTCATCGTAACGGTACACAAGTACAGATCACGTTAACACGCCAATCAGGCATATTGGGAATATAGTGTCAGGCCCTATTTGTCTTGACCAACGACACACTAGGGGTGATGGGGGCCACCTTTACATCAAGATTATTCTAGTACCCAATTTTTTTAGACTTTAGTGGACCACGGGAGCCGCTTTGCGATCGGGAACAATTCGATACGAACCCTGATTGTTCAGCAGGGAAGCCAGTACACTAACCACTTCGCTGACTCGGCTTCTATCGCTACTATAATGATGTGTTAATCTCATTCATGTGTGTTGTTCTTTGTTACTGATGAAGTGCTTTTGACCGCGTGGTTTGTTTCGTGTATGTGTCTGTTTCGAGGCTATATCTGTAATTTGTTCATGGAATTTTCTTAAGGTTTGGGTTTTCAGCACCAACTTAGGTATCGTTATAAGAAAATGGCAAGATGCTCGTCTGCAAACAAAACACGAAACAAATAGGTTTCAAATCAGCATTTTTCAGGCGACCCTGGTCTCAAGGGAGTACGGTGCGATCGAACTCTTAGTCCTTTCAGAGATGGACGATACATCTGGAGGTTTCGTGTACACGGTTTGCCCGTCAAAGAACCTTTGGCAATTGACAAATCGTAAAGAGAAGGCTGATAACCGATGTCCGAGCAAAAAATAATTGTAAAAATAATGAAATCCCTGCCCAATACGCGACACCAGATCTAATAAGCCCCAGAAAGTAACATTGCAAATAGAATCGTCAGCTTAGATCACCTTGCAGTTGGTGCACATAGGACTGTTTTAATATCAGGATTCCAAATATTCTAAGTACTGACTTATTTTGGCTGACTTTTTCTCTAAAGATAAATACAGCAATAGTGCTCTGGGATATAACTAATTGTGAAGATTTCTTTTGGCTTGGCTTCGTTCATTCTCAATCTCCCACTACCAAACACTGAAAGGGCTTAAGTAGCAGAATGTAGTCCAGAGAACGGAATGCGTTGTGTCGTAGTTTACAGCTTGACTGCGATATTTGCACCTTTCGGTCCAACACATCCGACTTCAGCAAGAATTTTTTGAGTACCGGGTTAGCATTCCCTCTTCGATCCATTCTCCTTAGCCAGTCTGCCCTGCTGCAGCCTGTTATCCAGGATCGCCGCGTGGAGGTGTAGAAGGTTCTTGGCAGCTCTGGTTCACTGGTCCTGACACTAGCAGTCAGCTATGGGTCGCTGACGACTGCAGCTCATCATGATTTCTTTTAACTTATAAATTCCAATTTTTTTTAATTGATTAATGTTTTTTAGCTAAGAAAAACAAAAGTCTTCTTTTCTTCTACGTTTTTAACGTGTGTTTTTTTTTTTTAACCACTGAACACGTTACGTCGCTGACCACGTTTCGTCATGTCACTTATGCCCACATTGACCAGTTTGGAAGGGTGACATCCTTAGCCTTGTCAAGAGCACACAATTAGCATGACCTCGGAAGTGCTCGCCCAGCAGAAAATAAGTAAAACATTTACTCGCCCAAATGATCAGGTTTTGACAAAATACCCATCCAATAGCTATTTTCCCATGCCGAGCTATCCCCAACACTGTTCTGGCCTATCCTTGCAGTTGCTTCTACTGGTTTGATACAGTTTTTTCATCAGAAGACACAATTGATACAATCTTCTTGATATTATAACCTCACCAATGGCGTTGCTTGTAACAGCAGTCAACACCAACAATTCGGCTGCTGTCGCTGATCCCCGCAGTAGTGGGCGCCGCGAAGAGCGAGCCAAGCCTATCACAGTCGCATGGAGGACAGCAGTCCCCCTTCATCAGCACGCTCGCAATTTGAGGAAAAGTACAACAACCGACCACTTAACGCCTTTTTCAAAGACACACAAAAGGGTAAACTTACTCATTGTGAACATTAAACCACAACAAAAAACCACCCATTCCTTAGATTTCAAGTAAATATAGTGCAAGGCTTACACACGTATAGACAGCTAACATAAACACGTCTATACGAAAGTTGATTTTTTTTTTATGGGGGTAGGGCAGAAGTGTGTAAGGGATAGCACCTCACGGTGAGAGGCAGCCACATCCTTGATGGCCAGGATCCTATTTGGTTCCCCCACTTCTATCTAGCTCACGTATGGCTCCTAGAGTCTGTCTGTGTACGGCAGCGCCACCCCCCGGGCAACGGCTTTGGCTGGCCGGCTAAACTACGTGGGTGAAATGACAAGAAGGGGAGTCCACCCCTGACAAGTACACACAGCTGCTGGTGGAAGAGGCGGAAGATCGACCTGTGCGACAACGACTCTGAAAGCGGGAGCTGGAAACGCCTGGTATCGGGCTAAGGGCGCACCAGAGACCATAGTTGGTAAGCGGCCAGAACAATGTCCAGAAAGCAATGGCAAACTACTGGATGTAAAATGCCAAGAAACCTATGACAGTCGAGAGAAACGAAACTCAAAGATCTGATGGGGAGGCCCTCAGAGCAGGCAGATCATCGACGCCAACTGGGGAAGAGGCCAATTTCAGAGTCAGTACAAGTAATAGAGATGGCGGCCTAAAGCCTGACTGCATTACAGTGGACAACTCTGAAATGGGACTAAAATCAAAACTAAGAATATGCACCTGGAACGTCAGGAGCCTATACCAGGGCAAGTTATTCATGATCGGAAGAGAAATGAAGAGAACCAAGATAGAGATTCTTGGAGTCTCTGAGCATAGATGGGCCGGTCAAGGGCACTGTACCAGCTCCTCAGGAGAAACATTTATATACTCTGGGACGGACAAGGGTGGAAAAAGCGGGGTCGGCTTTATTCTGTCAAAGAAGACGGCACCTTCACTACTCGGTTACAATCCGGTCAACGACCGAACAATTGTAATCAGACTAAAGAAAAAGACTAGAAATTTAACAATAATTCAAGTGTATGCACCAACATCAGCAGCAGACGATTGTGAAATGGATGATTTTTATAATACCTTGCAAGAAGCGATGGAAAAAGTTGAAAAAAGAGACATCTTGGTCATCATTGGAGATTTCAATGCGAAAGTCGGAGAGGAAAGAGCCGAAGAGGAGAGAAGTGTTCGAGGACCTTTTGGTTTGGGACACAGAAATGAGCGAGGAGAAAGACTGGTTGAATTCTGCACGGAAAACAACCTCTCCATTGCCAACACCTTCTTCAAACACCATCCACGAAGACTGTACACGTGGACCTCCCCGGATGGCAACAGCAGAACCAAATAGACTACATCCTAGTGCAACAAAGATGGAGATCAAATGTGCTGGCGACAAAAACACTGCCAGGAGCAGACTGCGATACGGACCACGAATTACTGTTTGCAGTTTTCCAAACAAGACTACGCAGGATCTACAAAGGTTGCCAGCCAATACGCTTCGATGTATCAGCAATACCTACTGAATACAACATCAAAGTAGAAAACAAATGTGAGGCGTTGCTTGCTATACAGGAAGAGATGACATCTGAGGAGTTGACATCGTACGCAAGGGAGATTTTGATCTCGACAGCAAAAGAAATGATTCCAAAGATATTGCACAAGACAGAGCTATATAACAGACGAAACACAGAAACTCATTGCAGAAAGGCAACAATTAAAACAAATGGGAAGTAAGGGAACCAACACAGCATATTAAAACTGCGCAAGAAAAGTTAGAAGAGAAATAAGAAAAGATAAAAGAAGATACATAGTAGAAACATGTAAGGATATAGAAAACCTACAACAACAAGGCAAAGAAAGAGATGCATTCAAAGCAATAAGAACACTGACAAGGGAATTTCGTCGGGTTCCACATGTCATAAATGACGAAGAGGATAACACACTAACAGAAACCAACGACATACTGAATAGATGGAGAGAGTACCGCAGAACCATGTATGGAGACAGCACAAAGCGCTCAGTTACAATCCTACCAAAGGATGAGAAAGAACCTGAACCAACATTGGAAGAAGTACGCTCTGCAATTAAAAGCCTGAAAAAGGGAAAGTCCCCAGGATGCGATATCCCAGCAGAGCTAATACAAGCAGGAGGAGAGGCATGTGCTCGAGTCTACCACAAGCTGTGTAAACAGATATGGCACAGTGCAGAGTGGCCAGAAGCATGGAAGAAATCACTTTATATTCCCCTCCTCAAAAAAAGGCAACCGGAAGCTGTGCACGAACTACCGATCTATCGCACTGATCAGCCATGCTAGCAAGATACTCCTGCGAATCCTATTAAGAAGGATAGAGAAAAGGTTTAAATCTGAAATTCACGTAGTCCAGGCAGGTTTTAGGAAAGACAGAGGGACCCGGGACCACATATTCAATTTCAGGAATATCTATGAAAAATGTAGAGAGTTTAATCTAGACCTGTACACATGTTTCATTGATTACACTAAGGCCTTCGACACGGTAAAACATCAACATCTGTGGAGAATCAAGAAGGAAATGGAGTTTCCTTTGCATATAGTCCATCTCATTGAAACATTATACCAAGATCAACAAGCCGCTGTCCGAGTATCTGAGCAAACATCAGATTGGTTTGCAGTACAAAAGGGAGTCCGACAGTGATGTATACTCTCACCTTATCTGTACAACATATATGCGGAATGTATAATGAGAAATGTGCGAGAAGATGAGAACATTGAAAGTTTCGACCCATTTACGATTGGGGGGTACGAGATTCCAGAGTTACGATATGCAGATGACACAGTGATACTATCAAGAAGTGCGGAAGGGCTAGAGCAGCTACTTTCAGCCGTTAATGGACATAGTATAGATCAAAATCTGTTCATAAACATAAACAAAACAAAGATAATGACCACCGATAAAACACAATGTCAGCATACATTTACAGTGGGTGGTGAGGAAATAGATCAGGTTACACATTTTGAATATCTGGGCTCCAGAATCGACAAAAATGGTGACTGCTCGAAAGAAATCAGAACAAGACTAGCTATGGCAATGCAGAGACTGAAGAAATTATGGCAGGGCACCAACAAAACGATAAAACTAAAAGTCTTGAGAGCCTGTGTTTTTCCTGTGGCAGCTTATGGCTGTGAAGCATGGACGATTACCAAAACTTCTAGACAAAGAATCGAATCCTTCGAGTCAAAATGTTACAGAAAGATCCTCAGAATACCCTGGACAGAGAAAAGAACAAATGTAGACATTCGGCAAGAGTTGAGCATAGATGAGAACTGGTTTATCAATTCCATTTTGGCTAAAAAATGCAAATACTTTGGTCACATCAAGAGACACAACGGTCTTGAGAACGGTGATGGAAGGTATGGTGCCAGGCAAAAGAGGAAGGGGTAGACCAAGAAGACGATGGCACCAAGATATCCAAGAGTGCCTGAGTATGACAGTGGCGGAAGCTGGAGTTTTGGCAAGGGAACGAGTTTCTTTCAGACAGACTGTGATGGGAGCGACGTTCTACAAAGGACATGCTACATGAGAGATATTCTTCTTTTTCTTCTTCTTCTTCGTACGCAGTCAGACAGTAACCATTATTTTTTCGAAAAAAGCGGCTGTCATCCTGAGGCTGTCGACACTGCCATAGAGCTTGTCTTGTGGTTCCACTGGTGATGGCCACATCTGCTGTCTCTGATCCTCGTATGTCGGGCAGTTCTGCAGCAGATGTTCAGCGGTCATTTTCCCGGTACCACACGGGCATTCGTCGGTTCCACCTATCTTCAATTTGTTGAATAGGTGGTACCTCAGTCTATTGTGGCCAGTGCGAAGTCTGAAGACAACGACCTGCTCTCTTCTGTTCAACTGGTAATATGCATCGTTTTTGGTGTAACCAGTATGTTCGGTTTCCCATTTGGTCATGTATCTGGCTTTAATAAGCCGTTTTGACTCTTCGTACGTCATACTAGTATCTGTTTGTGGTAGTCTTGCGCCTTCTTTTGCCAGTCTGTCTGCCTCCTCGTTGCCTTGGATGTTGCAGTGTGATGGGACCCACTGTACCACTACCCTTTTTGGTGCGGACTGCTGGCATAGTTGACAGAGTGCTGTTCTTAAGTCATTAAGCTCAGTGTTTTTCTGGCTTTTTAGCGCTGTGACTACGGCGAGAGCATCTGTAAGCAGTACTATATGGCTTTCATTTTCTTTATGTTTCACCATTTCTTCCACTGCCGCCTTCAGTGCCTCTGCTTCCGCTCTGAAATTGCTTGTGTACTTACCAGTAGCGAATGACAGTGTTATTTTTCTGCCATTTGGTAGGTTCAGGAATGCTCCTGCCCCTCCGTTCTGTGTAGTGTTTGTTACAGAACCGTCGGTGTATGCATGGGTCCAGTCCAAGCTTGGGTAGTTTTTCGATATAAAGCTTAGGGTAGTATCTCTCCTTTCTTTTTCAGTCTGGTAGTTTTTGTTTCCAATACCTGGTATATTTTCTACCACCTCTGGAAATATATCCTGCCTCCAGATAGGTTTTCGTACAGTAGTGATGGGCTTTGGTGTTGTTAGTGCGTTAATGGGATCTTCGTGCATCTTTGCTTTGGCTATTTCTGCAACGTTTCTCCGCTTTAGTTTCCCATTTCCCAAATTATTTAGTCTCTGGTGCATTGGATGGTCAGTCAGTCTTCGGAGTTTCTCTGACTGCAGCTGGGCTCTGCAGTCTCTTCTATCTGTCATGGATTGCAGTTTTGTAATCTTTTCAAGTTCTACAATTGGCGTTGACCTCATGCCTCCCGTTATAACTCTCATGGCTTGGTTTTGAAGTTTGCTAACTTTATCGAAGTTCGCCTTTGCTGCTGTTGTCCATGCCGCAATGCCATACTCGAGAACTGGTCTCACTCTTCCAGTGTACAGTTTCTTTAGTATGCTTTCGTCTGCTCCCCAGCTTGTGCCAGCAAGTTTCCTCATGATTGCCATTCTTTCTCTGGCTCTCATTCGGTTTCTCTCGATCTGACTTTTCCATGTCATGCGCCGATCAAATGTGACTCCCAGATAGTTTGGGTTATCGTTTGGCTGCAGGAATTTACCATTTAGGCTTAATTTGGTATTTTGGGGTTTTATTGAAAGCGAGAATATTGTGCATGTGGTTTTCTCCTCGTTTATTTTGACCAGCCATGAGTTCGCCCACTCTTCCAGTGATGTTAGGGCCTGCTGCATCCGATTTCTTGCTATGGTGAGATTCTTTTCAGAGGTCCACATAGCCAGATCGTCTGCAAACATTGAGCTATGGACTCTTCTTGGTATATTCTCTGTAATGTCTTTTATATACACCAGGAAGAGTGTGGGTGACAGTACCCCCCCCCCCCTTGGGGTACTCCCTGATCGAGTGTCACCTTTTTGCTCATCTGCCCTTGTACTTGGGCTCTGGCCGTTCTTTGTTTGAGGTAGTGGTTGATCCACTTGTACATTCTCCCACAAACTTCACTTCTCCTTAGCTTGACTCTAAGTCCGTCTTTCCAGACTTTGTCAAATGCCTTCTCCAGGTCCACCCAAACCGCTACTGTGTGTTTCTGTGCCTGGTAGGCATCTTCTATTTCCTGGGCTATGAGGATGACCTGGTCCTCAGTGGATCTGTGCTGTCTAAAGCCGGCTTGCTGTGGAATTAGTATTCGTTTTTCTTCCAGATGCCACATCAGTCTGGTGTTTATCATACGTTCCATTTTTATATATTCGATCCTATGCAAGACAACAAATGTATTTTACCCAAAACCTAATCCCCCCTTCGAATTTTGTCCTTTTTAAATTGACACACATCTGCCAGCTGTTCTCTCGCTGATATTAGTTTTTTCTGGAAGTCATTTTTTGGGGGAACATACATCAGTCGCTTCGTCACATTTGTCTTAATTTCTTTTATATCATGACATGTCTCTTTGAGAAGCACATTGAGTCCTGAAAAGGGCCAAACGTCGCCGGTAGTTAGGACTGAGGAATAAGCGAGTGTCGTGCATATCTAGTGCTCGAGTATATCCAGTGCTCGAGTATATCCAGTGCACGAGCATATCCAGTGCTCGAGTATATCCAGTGCTCGAGTATATCCAGTGCTCGAGTAAATCCAGTGCTGTGTTTGAGCAAACAAATTATGGACAATGTGTGATGAAGCATTGTTGTGATGGATAATTGAACCTACGCATCGCACCAGACCAATATTTGGGGGGGGGGGGAGAGGGAGAGAGGGGGGGGGGGAAGTATTGAACCGGTTCTGTATTCCTTCTACTTACCAGACATAGTTCCCTGCGACGTTTGACTCTTTTCAAGACTCATTGTGCTGGCACTTAATGGGACAAGATTACAGACAAGACTCATTGTGCAGGCACTCAATGGGACAAGATTACAGACAAGACTCATTGTGCAGGCACTCAATGGGACAAGATTACAGGCAAGACTCATTGTGCAGGCACTCAATGGGACAAGATTACAGACAAGACTCATTGTGCAGGCACTCAATGAGACAAGATTACAGGCAAGATTCAGTGTGCTGGCACTCAATGGGACAAGATTACAGGCAAGACTTATTGTGCAGGCACTCAATGGGACAAGATTACAGGCAAGACTCATTGTGCAGGCACTCAATTGGACAAGATTACAGGCAAGATTCAGTGTGCTGGCACTCAATAATACAAGATTACAGGCAAGATTCAGTGTGCTGGCACTCAATGGGACAAGATTACAGGCAAGATTCAGTGTGCTGGCACTCAATGGGACAAGATTGCAGGCAAGACTCAGTGTGCTGGTACTCAATGGGACAAGAATGCAGGGCCTAGAAGAAATCCAGACATATAGGACAAAGCGGCTGATGAGATCCCCTCAGAAATTCTCTGAGTAGTGTTAGCATCACTGTACATTTTTGTTTGTAATTTTGTTCTTAGCTTTCGCCTTTGTTCTTTATTCTCCAAGGCGGTGTGCGTTGCACTATGTTTTTTATGTTGCTGCTTTCGGCCCAGTGCATCCGACTTCGGCATGCATTTTATGTAAGGGTCTGCGTCCTCCTGCATTTTCTAAGGGTTTCCTTCCACATGCTAACGGTGCTGTGTTTGGTGGGCGAACCCAGCACCTTTATGTTGTGAGCCGTGTCCCTTTACCACTAGCCCACGCCGTCCAATTGTGGGATTTTGAGTTTGTGAGTGCTGTTATGGCTGACTGTGCATCAACAAGTATACCTTACTATTTTTATGTTGTAGGGTCTTTTCTTCAGCTGTCTTAGAAGTTTCTATTTTTTCTCTGAAGTTGCTTGATAACTTGCCTGTTGTAATGGACGTGTTTACATTTTGACATTTATTTTGATCTAGTCTAATCACCACTCCCCCTCGGCCGCAGGTGACATTTGTAGCTGCGCTCTATAGAAGCTGTCTAATAAGCGTCGATGCACTATTCTGTGTTAGGTTTTTTTCTCCAGGTGTGTCTGTACGGATTTCTCGTTGACCTCTTCTATTTTGTTAGCTCTGGGGGTGTGATACCCGGGGTGAGGAAGTGGTGAGAACTGACTCAATGTGCCCTTGAATGTCAATTTCGTTTGAGTGTGTCGCGAAGCTACTGCTCTTAAATCTGTCCGTTCCTTGACTGTTCATTCTTATGTGCATTTGATGGGTCAGGAGTTTCTTGTACAAGCGTTTCTCTGCCCTGTGCATTACTTGTAAATCTCTTCTACCTTATATTGACTGGAGATAACGTTACCTTAATTGGGTTTACAAAATTGTCTGTGTAACTTTACTTCCATTGCGTTTATATTACCGCATCTATAACTTTGCCTTCATTGCGTTTATAAAACTTATCTTAACTTAACTTAACGTCTTTATACTGGTTTAGAAAACTCTGCATAGTATGTATACAACCAGTTTCATTTACGTTTCTTGCTCTAAATTACATGCGAATCCAATCTATTCTTAAACGCATTAATTGTCCTTGTCACCGCTACTTCCTGTGGCAATGAATTCCTAGCATTCACCACTCTCTGACTAAAAAGTATGTCCTAATATCTGATCTGGACCTTTCTTTAGTGAATTCGTACATGTGCCCTCTTGTTCTTGTAGGTGGTTGTATTTTGAAGAAAAAAAACTTGTTTAAGTCTAATTTATCTTTTCCTTTGATTATCTTATAAACCTGTATTAGGTCACCTCGTATTATTCTCTTTTCTAGACACTATAGACTGGTTTTTCTGAGTCTTTCCTCATAACTGTAATTCTGTAATCCCACCATCAGCTTTGTCTCTCTTCTTCGTATCCTTTCCAACGCGTTCATATCTTTTCTACGATAGGGACCCTACACCTGTACACAGAACTCCAATCTAGGTTTAACTAATACTTTATACCATTTGATAATTACTTCCTTGCCCCTATGTTTAATTAATATTTCTTTTTATCATGTTTTTATCATTGCATTTGCCTTTTTCACTAATAGTTGGACTTGCTCACTCACTTTACCTGTATGATCTATTAGGGCTTGGATTGGCTTCGTTCGTTCTTAATCTTCCGCTACCAAACTCTGACACGGGCCTAAGTAGCAGAATATAGTACAGAGAACGGATTGCGATGTGACGTAATTTACAGCTTGACTGCTTTATTTGCACCTTTCGGTCCAACACATCCAACATCAGCAAGCATTTTTTGAGAACCGTGTTAGCATTCCCTCTTCGATCCCTTCTCCTTAGCCAGTCTCTTATGTTCTTGCCTGTTATCCAGGATCACCCTGTGGAGGTGTTGAAGGGTCTTGGCAGCTCTGATTCGCTGGCCCTGACGCTAGCAGTCAGCTATGGGTCGCTGACCACTGCAGCTCATGCGCTGCTCAGCATTTTGATCACTCTTATCTATTTTAATCCCTAGGTCCCTTTCTTTTTCTATCATTCTAATATTGTTTTCGCCCATTCAGTAATCATGTTCTATATTGGATTTACCCATGCGGATGACTGTACAATTATTTACTCCATTTGCCAGCTCACAGACCATTCTCGAATTTGATTTCAATGCGACCTCAATATATCCACTTCTGCTTTCAATGAGACACTACTGTTTAGTTTTGTGTCATCCGCGAATTTTACAATCATACACCCGATATCAATGTCCAAATCGTTTATATATATATATATATATATATATTAAGAAAAACTGTTGTCCCAAAACCAAACCCTGTGGCACTCTACTTGTTACTACCCACCACTCAGAGTACTCCTTATTTATGCGCACTCTCTGCCTTCTTCCCGTTAACCAATTTTCAATCCATTTGGCAACTTCTCCAACTATTTCATGTGATTTTAATTTGCAACATAATTGTTCATGTGGTTAGCGCACTGGCCCCGCATCTGAGTGGTCCTGGGTTCATTCCCCAGTTGAGGCGTAAATGTTTTTTCATACGGCAACGGACCCCGGGTCGATCCAGTCTTAAATGGGAAGTAAAAGCGGTGAGGGAGATGAGATGGCTACCGCCCTCATATATCCGAGCCTTTTAAATGCGAAATCGCTAACATCTTACACCTCTACGGCAGTAAGGCTATGGGTTACTTTGCTTTACTTAACTTTCACTCTATTAAAGGCATTCGCAAAATCTAGATAAATAACATCCACTGGCTTCTTTTATCTATTATGTCAGTAACCTCCTCCATATATTCTAATAGATTTGTTGTCTCCCTCTAATAAGCCCATTCTGACTATTTCTGATTAGATTAAACTTGTCTAAATGCATTACAATGTTTTCTTTGATTATTGACTGACAATTTACTGACTATACTCGTTAAATTCACCAGTCTATAATTTGCTGGGTTTAGATGTTTGCCCTTTTGAAAAAGGGGATCACTCCTACATCTTGCCATTACCGTGGAACAATCGCTTTTGCAAGTGATTGAGAACATAATATAGCCAATGGTTTTGCTAGATGGTCTCTAATTTCAAACAGCAATTTTTTATGAATACCACTTGACTTGAACATTTATACACTTTTAAACCCTCCAATTTTTTTTTAGCCGTTTCCTCTGTAATTGAGGAGCGAGTGGCCAATTAGTTTCGAGGCCTTCTTGCCGACAAGGAGGGCAGCGGTGCGAATCCTCGATATGGCATATGTTGTTTTTTCTGCTGGGGATTAAATAAGCAGACAAAGCCAATAAACGACGTGGCGACAGCAGTGGCGAAGCGGCTTGTGGTCCTCAGCCTTCAAAACCCCTCGACTACTACCCCAGCAATGAGGAAAAAGTTGTATGACAGTTTTTTTTCATTTTTCCCCCTCCGAAATACGAATTGATTTTAATCCCACTGTATCCATGTCTCTTTGGAAAATATCTATAGGCTCCGGGATCTTGGAGCAATTTTCTTTTGTGTAAGTACTGATTGAGCAGATTAGCTGCCTCCCTATTCTCACTTATTATCGTTCCTGTGCTATCTATGAGAGGGCCTTCTTTGTCTTTCGTTCTTTGTTTATTACTAACATAAGAAAAGACGTTTTTACTATCAGTTTTGATCCTGTGAGCATGTATTTTTAGAAGTCTATTTTTGCTGCTTTATTCACTTTCTGGGCTATGTTTTGCTTGTCAAAAATTGTTAAGGTTTCTTTTGATTTACCTGCCTCTATACATTTTTCCGTGCTTTATTTTTAACTTTTCTTTTCTTTTTTTCTTTTTTTTTTTTACAAATCTGGTCATCTACTTTTTACGCTTTGAGTTTACCTCCCTACATGGAATACATTCCACTGTTAGCTTTTCTAGAACTGTTTTTAAACTCTCCCACTCTTGTTCAACATCTGTTCATCCGACAATATCTTTCCAGATTATGTGGCTGGCTGTTTCTTTCATCTTCTTAACATCTGCCTTAGAGTAGTCATATGTTCGCTTGTTTATGTTTACTTCTTTCCCTGCTATAAGATCCCAACGCATTATCTGATGGTCACTTGAGCCAAACAGTTCCCCAATGGTAACGTTTGCAATCATATTTTCTTTTGTAGTAAAAACAAGGTCGAGTGTGTTTTTGCCTTTGGAAGCTTCTTCAACATGTTGAATCAAAAACTTTGTCAGTTATGCACTTAACAAAAGGTTTTGACTCGACAAGTGCTTCTGCCATATTTAAATTTTATTTCTGGAAAGTTGAAATCCCCCAATAATAATAATTAAAAATAAATACCGCTCGCGTAATTTTTATTTTCATTGCGTTTACAATACAGAATACGTAACTAATACCGCATGTGCAACTAATACCGCATGTGTAACTAATACCGCTTGTGTAACTAATACCGCATGTGTAACTAATACCGCATGTGCAACTAATACCGCATGTGTAACTAATACCGCTTGTGTAACTAATACCGCATGTGTAACTAATACCGCATGTGCAACTAATACCGCATGTGTAACTAATACCGCATGTGTAACTAATACCGCTTGTGTAACTAATACCGCATGTGTAACTAATACCGCATGTGCAACTAATACCGCATGTGCAACTAATACCGCATGTGTAACTTATACTGCATGTGTAACTAATACCGCATGTGTAACCAATACCGCATGTGTAACTTTGCCATTATTGGTGCTTATGAAACGAATTAGACAATTCTTTAGTTTCCATAAACCCTAAAATGGCTAAAGCTGTATCCACGCCAGCCGCTTTGATCCAACTAAATTTGCTATACACATAGCTTCTAATCGTCAATACTGAAAGTGCGAGATGTGTTTTTTTAATACATAGACAAAAAGCAGCTAGAAAGAAGGCATTGGGTTTACAAGACTGACTTTTGGGACGTGTAGGCCAACTAATCTGGCAATGTTTTGTCGTTCAGGCTTTAATTTTGTAGATATAGAAATGTTGAAAACAGTCCTGCAGTTAATGAGAAGTATGATCTTGTAGTTGATACTAATGCCCGTGTGATTCTCTGTGTGTCAGAGATGATAACAGGACCACTGACACACTGAACGCATGTAGGAAGAGGCTGCTCACAGTATAGGATAACCTCTCTAGAGTAAGAGAATCATCAACGAATGAGTTAGACATTACAACGTTATGTTTCAACGAAAGTTCTAGAAATAATATATTACAGGAAACAAAAGTGTATTAGGCTCGATGTATTTGGGTATTCTAAGGAGGAGAAGAAGAAAAAAAAAATAAGAAGAAGAAGAAGAGGAAGAAGAAGAAAAACAAAAGGAAGAAGAAGAAGAAGAAGAAGAAGAAAAGGAGGAAGAAGAAAAATAAAAAGAAGAAAAAATCGGTGGAGCAGCAAGTGAAGAACAAGGAGAAAAATGTGATGGAGGGAGAGGAGGGAGAAAATGAAGAAGATGAAATCGGAGTAGTGGTTGTTGTTGTTGTTGTTGTTTCGAATGCCTACATGAGTAGGTTACTCTTATGTGCACCCTGAAAAGGGCATTAAGTGACGGGTTGCAGTAGCTTTCCTCACATCTTGCTGATGAAGGTGGACCGGGATCCTCCAGACGGTTATGCTATGCTTGGACTCATCTGCGTATCGCGCACTACTACGGAGATACGCGAACCTCACCTTGTTAGCGAAACTGTTGTCCTCGACAACAATATGTTTCCAGGACGACCAACGAGGAGGCAGGTGAGGGTCTTGGCCAGTATATTTCTCCTGACCCTGGCTAACATTCTATGATCAGTTCGTTTTGTCTGACCAGACGTTAGCCTCTCGTCCACGTAGTAGTGGTAGTAGTAGTAGTTTATGTAGTAGTAGTAGTAGTGGCAGTATGTAAAATAGTAGTAGTGGTAGCTGTGGTTGTAGAAGTAGTAGTAGTAGTAGTTGTAGTAGTAGTTGCCGTAGTATTAGTAGTTGTAGTAGTAGTTGTTGTAGTAGTAGTAGTTGTTGTAGTAGTAGTAGTAGTTGTAGTAGTAGTAGCTGTAGTACTAGTAGTAGTAGTAGAAGAAATAGTGGTATAAGTAGTAATAGTAGTAGTAGTAGTAGTAGTATTAGAAGTAGTAGTAGTAGTAGTAGAAGTAGTAATAGTAGTTGTTGTTGTTGTAGAAGTTGTAATAGCAGCAGGAGGAAGAGTTGTATTAGTAGTTGTAATAGTAGTAGTAGCAGTAGTAGTAGTAGTAGTCGTAGAAGTAGTAATAGTAGTAGTAGTAGTAGAAGTAGATAGTATTAGGTGGTAGCAGTAGTTGTAGTAGTTTTAGGAGCAGTTGTACTAGCAGTAAGAAAAGTTGTTGTAGTAGAAGCAGTAGTAGTAGTAGGTAGTCGTAGTAGCAGCAGTAGTAGTATTAGTATTAGTAGTTGTAGTAATTGTAGTAGCAGAAGTAGTAGTAGTTGTTGCTGTAGTAGTGGAGTAATAGTAGCAGTAGTAGTTGTCTTTGTTGTTGTAGTAGTACTGGTAGTAATTGTAGTAGTACTAGTAGTATTAGTAGTAGTAGTAATTGTAGTAGCAGAAGTAGTAGTAGTAGTTGTTGTTGTAGTAGTACTAGTAGCAGTAGTAATTGTAGTAGTACTAGTAGTAGTAGCTGTGTTGTTGTAGTAGTAGTACAAGTAGCATTAGTAGTTGTAGTAGTAGTAGTTGTTGTTGTTGTTGTTGTTACTGTAGCAGTTGTTATAGTTGTACTAGTAGTAGTAGTAGTAGTAGTAGTAGTAGTAATAGTAGTAGCATTAGTTGTAGTAGTAGTAGTAGTAGTAGTAGTGGTGGTAGTAGAAGTAGTAGTAGTAGTAGTAGTAGTAGTAGTAGTAGTAGTAGTGGTAGAAGTAGTAGTTTTTACGGTTTTGTACAAGCATCTCACAGAAGATGACGAAGACACTTCAGAGACACTTCCAATGAGTCTCAGTAGTGTTCTGTCTGTACCTCTGGTGAGTTTCCATATTACAGCTGTTTGTGGGTGCATTCGTCTGGCCTGTAGACAACATGTCTTTTCCATCTTATCAGAGCTATTTTCAAAAGTGAAGAAAAAGTGCTAAGAATTTCTAGAGTTTGGGACTTTGTCTTGTCTTGTCACCTTGACTCTGAGCAGCCTACGCAGACAGCGCATGGGAATATGATTTAACTGTCTGGCATGTCTACTGTACACTGTCCATGTTCCACGGGTATGCAGCAGAGTGAATAACTATAGTAGTAGTAGTAGTAGTAGTAGTAGTAGTAGTAGTAGTAGTACTAGTAGCATCAGTAGTAGTAGCAGTAACAGTAGTAGTAGTAGTAGTAGTAGTAACAGTCTTAGTAGTAGTAGTAGCAGCATCAGTAGTAGTAGTAGTAGTAGTAGTAGCATCAGTAGTAGTAGTAGTAGTAGTAGTATCAACAGTAGTAGCAGTAACAGTAGTAGTAGCAGTATTAGTAGTAGTAGTAGCAGTAGTAATAGTAGTAACGGTAGTAGTAGTAGTAGTAGTAGTAACAGTAGTAGTAGTAGTAGTAGTATCAGTAGTAGTAGTAGTAACAGTAGTAGTAGTAGTAGTAGTAGTAGTAGTAGTAGTAGTAGTAGTAGTATTAGCAGCTGTTGTAGTTGATGTTGCCGTTGATGTTGCCGTTGATGTTGCAGTTGTTGTTTTGAACAATTCAATCGCCTCTAACTCGAACACATATTTAGCATGACATGTTGTACATCTGTAGTTGTTCCTCTCCTTCACTAGTTTGCTGTTGGACACCACGGTTCGCCAGATATCTTCTTCAAATGATTGACATAACGTGATAACCGCCAAGCCATCATGGAGTTCAGTTACTACGGCTGGTTATGGATTGCTCTGGGGGCAATATTTGTCCCAGTGGAAGTCATAGCATATCTGATATCTATTACAAAGATCATTATGTAAGTTTGCTTTTGTAATGTCGTTCCTGGAATTATGTTTGTGGCTTGTTCTGACCTTAACACGACAAATCCTACGCTGTTATTTCAACTGCAGAACACAGAGTCTGGATAGCTGTGGTTAGGCAGCTTGCTTCTCGGGGCAACGATACAGGTTTTAGTCTCCTGTCTCGACACGCTCCACACTACTCAGCTGTAAATGAATTTAGGAAAGACAGATAGGGAACGCAAGGCGGCGAGGAAGGCAACTGGTCATCCAAACTGAAAAGTAAGATGACTCCTAGTAATTTTACTTTATTTATGGAAACAGTGTCTTTAATGAGACAACCTTGATCTTCATAACAGATTTGCATAAGGCAAGTAAACACTATATAAATATTTTATTGTTTGAGTCTATATATAATTTCAAGAGTGCTGAACATTTTATATCGTTTGCTTATTCACAGCAACATCACAAATGTACACACTTCAATTGTGGAGTTTTTCTAGCAGATTAAGATTGGAACTTTCAACGACAATGTAAAATACGCTCTGCCATATGGCTCGGAAATATATCAAGTAACTAACAGCTTCACATGCAAACTTCACGTACAAACATACAAGCTTCACATGCAAACGTCACGTACAAACATACAAGCTTCACATGCAAACTTCACATACAAACATACATGATACACATGGAAACTTCACGTACAAACAAATAAGCTTCACATGCAAACTTCACATACAAACATACACGCTTCGCATGCAAACTTCACATACAAACATACACGCTTCACATGCAAACTTCACATACAAAAATATAAGCTTTACATACAAACTTCATATACAAACATACAAGCTTCACATACAAACATACACGCTTCACATACACACATACAAACTTCACATACAAACATACAAGCTTCACATACAAACATACAAACTTCACATACATACAAACATACAAACTTCACATACAAACTGGATACATTTCCCAGAAGATGTATCACCCAAGTTCTTCAGGTCAGATGATCTAATCGAAGTTGAGTCATTGACTCTAGGTCTGATATGACTATCTCAGACCACTTTAGTAAGGACCCTGATCGTTTCGGACTCTCAGGCCATGCTTGAAGGTACAGTAGAGCTGGCTATAGCATGCATACAAATTTGACATAGAAGGTTTTTATCTCTGGACTCTTGTGTGGATCGACTTTTCTGGTCATACCTTGGTTTTCGGCAATGGAAGAACTCATACGCTGACCTCAAATGCACCTGTAATGGAGGCATTGGAAACAGAGAGGGATTTTTTTTTTTTTTTTTTTTTTTTTTTTTTGCGTTCGCCTTATTTTCTCTAATCCCCAAGGCGGTGTGCGTTGCACTGTGGTTTTTATTTTGCGCCTGTCGGCCCAGTGCATCCGACTTCAGCATGCATTTTATGTAAGGGTCTGCTTCCTCCTGCATTTTCTAAGGGTTTGCTTCCCCGGGGTAACGGCCGGTGCTGTGATAGGGATCGAACCCAGCACCTTCGGATTGTGAGCCGTGCCACTTAACCACTAGGCCACGTCGTCCCCTACAGAGAGGGATGCCATTTCCAAGTTGATAAACCATCGTCTCTTCTTGAAGGATTACACTGCAATCAGAGAACCGACAACCTACAGGCTGCACAGTATTTGAAGCCAGACTTGGCTTCCTGAGAGTGGCGTGCTGAGAGTGGCTTCCTGTGAGTGGCTTCCTGAGACAGAAGAGAAGGAGGGTGTACAACCAGCGAGGTACAGGAACCTTCAGTACATACACTCTTCCAATTTGGTGAAAGATAATTAGCACTTATAGGTCTATCCAGGATGCAGTGACATCGATTTTTAAAACAACAAAGCAGTTGATCAGACTTAGAGTAAGTTGTGCCGCAAAGATAAAAAGCATGGGACATTTAAATTTAGAGTTTACGCGGAAAACGCATTCTAGACATAACAGTAACAAAACATAACAATAGAACAAGACATAAGCTGGACTTGGAAAAACTTGACGAAGAACACTCGAAGAGGAAACAAAGGCAACTGGAGCATAGAAGCTAAAGAAGATCGCCAAACACAACATTGTAGTAAACGACAAGAAGGGAGAAAATTTGTAATCCCATGGATCGGAAAGTCAACCATAGTGGGAGAATGACAGTTACATTCTTATGTTAGTGCAAAATAACAAGATTAAGTAACTAAGTTTTGATTATAACATCTGCTGCTTCTTAGATGTGTCGTCAGTGACTGACCAAGCGCTTGACTATGTGTTGATTGTAACATCTGCTTCTTCTTAGATGTGTCGTCAGTGACTGATCAAGCGCTTGACTATGTGTTGCTTGTAACATCTGCTTCTTCATAGATGTGTCGTCAGTGACTGACCAAGCGCTCGACTATGTGTTGCTTGTCAAGAACAAAGCAGTTGACTAGATATTGAATGTGACATCTGCTCATTATTAAACCATTGTTCACTGACTGGCAAAGCCTTCTGTGACCACGCCTGACCCTGTCTTAAAGGACAGCACGAAACTCCCTTTAGTGCACTCGGTCTACCCCATTTCTGATTCATGATCTTCATTTCCGCCTCTATTGTCAAATTGTCTTATATCGATCTCTCTTTCTCCTTTAATTCTCTCTTGGTCGCTCCTACTCTGCCGATGTGGATGTCGGTTCTGACGATCACATCAGGATCTCTTGTTAGGACATGACCGATCTAATTCCATCTTCAATCGTTTATGTTATTGCTGCTGGTTAACAAGGTCTGCCGAGCTGTTCGCTCTTTCGCAGGCAATGACAAGTTGAACCGGCTGCAAGTGTATTGTAGCTTGTGAACGGAGTGATATGAAGGGTTAACAATTGTTAGGGTACCTGGGAACAGCTTTTATCTTTGAAGAGTCCTGAGCTCGTGAGCAGCACATGTTTCACTGTCTCATATGGATGGGCGAAGTTGTGGCAGTTATACGTTTGTTTGCTGGGTCTAACCTGTTTATGTATTTGCCACATCTAATTTGTTTTGTCATAGGTTGGAAGATTATGGTCTGCTCCCTGCGTTGTAGTTTATTGATATTGTCATCGTTGGTTAATATTGTGTGTGTTATTTCGTTATATTTGGCACGCCCAGTAGACCCATCCGTCAATCGGTTCAGCCATCCCTCGTTGAAGTTGTTTGAAGTATCTGTTTTGTTGTCGCGTGTTGGCGGTTGTGTTTACTTAAACCAAAGTTGCTCCTAGTCTTGCAAGTCTGCTTTCTCATTGCCAGATTGTTGTTTGCAGTGAGTCCTGCTGTTGGTAGTGTAATTATTTACCCCGTTCTATTGATAAAGTTCAAGAGATCAGACTTTGTTTTTAGGCCGAGATTTAAAATTATTTCATTAGTAATTGTGCTGGTTCCTTAAGCCTTTTTGGTCTTCAACTTTCAAAGACCATTATTTCTTTTATGGATTGTGTACTCTGTCTCAAATAGTGTAATGTTTACTTTGACAGTTCTTCGCTGTGTTCTTGTTTTATTTATTGCTTTGTCTAGATCTTCCTTATTTTCGTTCTGTTAACTTTGGCATAGTTTTGCTAAACATGTCTGCCTTTTATTAATGAATGCTATAATTTGTGCACTAAATCTGAGTTCGTTTGGATTTGTCTTCTCCCTTTCCCGTCAAGACGGTGAGGACGATGCCATGCTATGTACCCTTTATTATGTATGAGACGGTCATTGCATGTTTTTGTCCAGACTTCTGTATGTCTTTTTTATATGGGGTATCTTGCTTATGCTGTGAGTATTATATATTGATCTTCTTTTTCTTGACTACTTTCTTTTTATTTATTTCTGCTTGATGGTCTTCATCCAAACAAATGTTTCTAGTTCTGAAATCCAAAAGAGACTAAAGCATGTATATCTGTCTTTTGATAATGTCCTTTTAGCTATTCCTAGGCTGGTCTTTGTGAGGTTGCTAGTGTAATGTCTAAAGTGTCTGTTGTATTAATATTGTCCAAATGTGTGTCTGATAGCTGCAAATGTTGTCATGTTAGCTTTTCTATAGTTCAAGTATGTATTTCTCTCTTGCTTGCATTGGTATTTCTTTTCAATAGGGATGAGCATATGTTTGTGGTTGCTTCCAATGTCTTCCAGAACTTTGTATATGCAAATATATGTAATGTCAGCTGATACTATGGTGAGGTCAAGTCTGCTGGTCGTGCCTGTACTTCTGTACAGATGACTGGGACCCGTCTTTGTATTCTGCTTAAAGATCAAATTGGACGAGTTGCAGATGCTCTCTACCTCTCTGCCTCTTCTGTTGTATATTTTATATCCCCATGATGTTAGTAACGGGTCCCTCAGCGTGAAGACCAGGATTTGGGTTTTTGTTGTCAGAGCACATGTGTTGTTTATGAGGTGAGAGCATATGTGTTGTGTATGTGGTTAGAGCACATGTGTT